>CANTAL010000570.1:52500-77500 GCA_947650365.1 Chamaelirium japonicum | reverse complement strand
AGACACAGTACAACTAAAATCCAATCCCTTTTCATTTCTGAATTTCATATTTTCTTTTATAGTTATTCTATTTCTTCACTCCTATTTATGTCCCTTTCTGGGGCCCATCTAAGTGATGTGCGCGGTACAAAGTTCACGGTACAGGATTATTTTGATTCATCCTATTCTTTCTGCTCATACGAAGTGGATATGTATGATATCTTTCAAATTAGGGAATATCAATGAAGCCCTTTTTAGTTCATCCATAATACGAATTAGAGTCTAGTTACTCTGTTTGTTTCATCTAGAACAGAATGTAAATATTCCTTGACTTGAATAAAATCTGGAGTCGTTTGTGTTGTATAAGTAAACATTAGTTTATTACCATTCAATGAGCATCTTGTATTTCATAGAAATTTTGGGTAATATAGTCCTTACGTAAGGGCCAGCCTACCCAACTTTCGGGCATCAAGATACGTTTAAGACGTGGATGATTATCATAAGAGATTCCCAACATATCATAAGATTCCCGTTCTTGAAAATCAGCACTTCTCCAAATCCAGAAAACGGACGGGATTCTAGGATTACTCCTTGGGACAAATACTTTTATGCATACCTCTTCCGGTTTATTTATACCATATCGTATTCTCGTAAGATGATACACACTAGCTAAAAATCCGCCTGGTGCTACATCATAGGCGCACTGGGAGCGTAAATAATTGTAACCATATACATATGAAATGACAGCAATGGCGTCCCAATCCTCGGTTTTTATTTGTAAAGTCTCTATTCCTTGATAATCAAAGCCCAAAGATCTGTGAAGTAACTCATGCTTGACTAGCCAATCAGATAAATGACCCCGCTTCATCTTCTTGATCTCTCCCACATTTGTATGAGTATTTCACATTTACAATGAAATTTTGAAAGATTGACCCGCCCCGATGTTTCTTATTCTGCACAAAAGAACCCTGTCTAATTCACTCATTCGCGGGAAGATACTGAATTTTTGGATCTGACAAATGTTTTAGAAGGTATCTCTGAAATAGATGGTGATTGATCAAGCAATCCTTGATCGTAATTTCCACTATGAGTACTGCGCCGAACATAAAACTTGTGGTTGATAGTAAAACATCGATTTTCCTGTTGAGACACAGTTCTATCTTCAGAGATTTCTCGAGATATCTTCTTCCGAAGTTTCGTTATAGCATCTATAACTGCCTCTGGTTTAGGTGGGCAGCCCGGCAAATAAACATCCACAGGAATTAGCTTATCGACTCCCCGAACAGTACTATAAGAATCAGTACTGAACATCCCCCCTGTAATAGTACAGGCTCCCATAGCAATGACATATTTTGGTTCAGGCATTTGCTCATATAATCTCACTAAAGAGGGAGCCATCTTCATTGTTACTGTGCCAGCTGTTAAAATGAGGTCCGCTTGCCTAGGACTCGATCTTGGTACCAATCCATAACGATCAAAGTCGAATCGCGAGCCTATTAATGAAGCAAATTCAATAAAACAACAACTGGTACCGTAGAGAAGTGGCCATAAACTGGAGAGTCTTGACCAATTCGAAAGATCATTCGATGTAGTTGAAATAATTGAATTGGGTATTGTTTGGTCAAGTAACGGAAACTCAATAAAATTCATAACTGTCTCAATGTAATCTTTTCCTTCTTTTTTATTTTTATTGTCTGAATATTCAGCTAAGACCATTCTAATGCTCCTTTTCGCCATGCATAAACTGAACCAACAATTGGGATAAGCACGAAAATGAAAGCTTCTATAAATACGGATACACCCAATACATCGAAACTCATTGCCCATGGATAAAGAAAGACTGTTTCAACATCAAAAACAACAAAAACTAGAGCAAACATGTAATAGCGTATTCGGAATTGTAACCAAGCATCCCCCATGGGTTCTATACCTGATTCATAACTAGAGAACTTCTCCGGTCCTTCAGTAATAGGCGCTAAAACTCCGGAAATTACAAATGCTAAGATAGGAATAACGCTTGATATTATCAGAAATACCCAGAAAATATCATATTCGTAAAGCAGAAACATAAATGTACTCCTATTAATTATTAATGTGGAATATGCTGAATTATTCCATTCGAATTGGAATTGTCAATTCATCCGGAACTTCTTAGGCGAAACAAAAACTTATTTTGATCAAGTCAAACCGTATAATTTATAGTTTGTTTGATGTGGGACGTGTTTTGTTTAAAGATTCATTCAACAGAATCCCATTTAGATTTTTTTTTTTATTTCAATTTGAAAATAAAGTATTTATTATTTTCAGAAAATAATAATTCAGGTAGAAGATCATTGCTTCTATTAATTCGATACAAAACAAATACAGAAACATAATCTAATGCATCAAACGATTATATTTTATCCCCTTTCCTTGTCCTAAATTTAATTTCTATTTTTCTTAATGGATTTGATTCAGAGTTGTGAGGAACCTTTACATATAGCAATTCATATCTTTCTATACCAAAAAATTAGAAACTTTTTTCTTGTACTATCCCACTGACCCTCTCAGAATAAAAAAAAAAAAAGGTTTGTTTTACAGCAAACCTACGCTACGCAATGAAAGATAGTACAGCACAGGGTGGTATAATCGACGGAATCATAAATTACATAAAGAGGAAAAAGTTATATGTAATTCATCCACAAAAATGAATGAAGAAGTATGGGTATGTTATCCGAGATTTGACAAATACCGTTTTTATTTATTGAAATGCATTGTTGTTGTTTTTATTTTTGTCTTCCTATGTACTTACATAAACATGTGGTAATGCTTTCATTTCTATGGACCAATAAATTGGCCAGGCCAGCCCATAAACAAGTACCTAATGAGGAAATAAAACCTATACTAAACTAAAATAGAATGTCTATACAAAAATAGAATGTATTAGGGCTATACGGACTCGAACCGTAGACCTTCTCGGTAAAACAGATCAAACTTCTTATTATCAAAATGATTCAAACTGTTTCAAAGACCCAACATGCATTTTGTTGCATTGGGCTCTTTCATTAACTGATGGAAAGATCAGTTAGTTCACCATATTTTGTCTTTCCTTTACAGGAAGATAAGAAGATAATGAGATGGCTCCATGTGCTCTGATTCATTATTTATATTCTAATCCAGGAGCAATACCAAAGTGTTTCAAAGAGGGGGTACCTTGACTTAGGTCTGCCTCCGGCCTAGATCAACTTAAGTTAAATGGAGTCTCCACCGCTCCGCAGCAAGAGTCAAATATGAGACTTCATACACCTTAAAGTTCATAGAACGAAAAGAGGTTATTTTGAGGCCCTTATACTCATTATGCCTGGCATTGAATGGACTGGCTATTAACCTTATCAACTACCAAATCGATGGCGGGTTCTATTTGGCACCTGCATTCGCACTTGAATCGTGCCGAACCAAATATTTGTCAGGCTATTGTTCTCTTGTTCCCTCGAATCTATGGAGTAAGACATCAATTTCTCAATAAGATGAATTATGTTCATTGCATAATTGGCTCCCTTGAAAAGCGTTGGCGCACGTGTAAACGAGGTGCTCTACCTAACTGAGCTATAGCCCTTGTCATAGATATATTAACATCTAGATAATTTTTTGTCAAGATGGAATGGATATTCCGTGATCCCACATGAGAGTTCTTTGATCTGTTTACTGTTAATGGATTCGTATTGCTTAGAAATATTATTCCATCTATAATTCCCGAAGTGATGGGCCGGTGATACGTGACCTACTTAACTCAGTGGTTAGAGTATTGCTTTCATACGGCGGAAGTCATTGGTTCAAATCCAATAGTAGGTAGAACTTATTAAATACCGGAGTCAACGGTATCTAATAAGTTTTTCTACCCATCTTCTTTATTTTTGTTGTATCAGATTAGACTTGATTGTGTTCAATTAGTGGAATAAAAATGTGGTGTATAATTATAATTTATAATAAAGAACTTCTACTTCTAAAAAAGTTCTTTTGATTATTTTGATGTATTTACTAGTAGGAAATAGCATTAATAGCCTCTACTCGTGTCCTAGCCCGTCTGAGAGCTAGATTCGCCTCAATTGCTTGTTTCTTACCCTCGACTCTACTTAAGTTAGCTTCAGCTATTTCAAGAGTTTTTTGAGCTTCTTGTGGATTAATGTCAGTACTCATCTCCGCATCATTTCCTAAAATAGTGATCTCATTATTACCTATTCTAGCGAAACCACCCATTAGAGCCACCGTTAACCATTGGTCGTTGAGGCGTATTCTCAAAAGACCTATATCTACAGCCGTGGCAATAGGCGCGTGGTTTGGTAATACGCCAATTTGGCCACTATTAGTAGATAAAATGATTTCTTTCACTTCTGAATCCCAAATAATTCGATTAGGAGTCAGTACACAAAGATTTAAGGTCATTTCTTCCATTTGCTCTCCACTTCTAAGTTCATAGCTTTCGCGGTAGCTTCATCGATGTTACCCACCAAATAAAAGGCCTGCTCGGGAAGACCGTCTAATTCTCCGGAAAGGATCAGTCGAAACCCCCTAATTGTTTCTGCGAGACCAACATATTTTCCTGGAGAACCAGTAAATACTTCTGCCACGAAGAAGGGTTGTGATAAGAAACGCTCAATTTTTCGTGCTCTTGCTACAGTTAAACGATCCTCCTCGGATAATTCGTCCAACCCAAGAATAGCTATAATGTCCTGAAGCTCTTTGTAACGTTGTGAAGTTTGCTTAACTCTTTGCGCAGTTTCATAATGTTCCTCGCCAACGATCCGGGGTTGTAGCATAGTTGACGTAGAATCTAAAGGATCTACCGCTGGATAAATACCTTTGGCGGCCAATCCCCTTGATAATACGGTAGTAGCATCTAAATGTGCAAATGTCGTGGCAGGGGCAGGGTCGGTTAAATCATCCGCAGGTACATAAACTGCTTGGATCGAAGTTATAGATCCCTCTTTGGTAGAAGTAATTCTTTCTTGCAAAGAACCCATTTCTGTACTAAGGGTAGGTTGATAACCCACTGCGGAAGGCATTCTCCCCAATAAGGCGGATACTTCTGATCCTGCTTGGACGAAACGAAAGATATTGTCGATGAATAGAAGCACGTCTTGCTCATTAACATCCCGGAAATATTCTGCCATGGTTAGGGCAGTCAAACCAACTCTCATACGAGCTCCCGGCGGTTCATTCATTTGACCATAGACTAGAGCTACTTTTGATTCTGCAATATTTTTTTCATTAATCACTCCGGATTCTTTCATTTCCATGTAGAGATCATTTCCTTCACGAGTACGTTCACCTACTCCGCCAAATACGGATACGCCTCCATGAGCTTTGGCAATGTTATTGATCAATTCCATGATGAGTACTGTTTTACCTACTCCAGCTCCCCCAAATAACCCGATTTTTCCTCCACGACGATAGGGAGCTAAAAGATCCACTACTTTAATTCCTGTTTCAAAGATTGATAATTTCGTATCTAACTGTATAAAGGCAGGCGCAGATCTATGAATAGGAGATGTTGTGCGAGTATCTACAGGGCCTAAATCATCAACAGGCTCTCCAAGAACGTTGAAAATTCGTCCGAGAGTAGCTCCGCCGACTGGAACGCTTAGAGGAGCTCCCGTGTCAATCACTTCCATCCCTCTCGTCAGACCGTCTGTAGCACTCATAGCGACAGCTCTAACTCGATTATTTCCTAATAATTGCTGTACCTCACAAGTAACATTCATTTGCTGACCGACAGTATCTCGACCCTTAACTACCAAAGCGTTATAAATATTAGGCATCTTCCCCGGGGTAAAAACGACATCGAGTACCGGGCCAATAATTTGAGCGATACGCCCTAGGTTTTTTTCTTCAAGCGTAGAAACCGCAGGACCAGAAGTAGTAGGATTGATTCTCATAATCATAATAAAGTGAAATATGTCAAAATTTTGTATTTGTATATTTGTATTGTATATAGTACCAAATCAAAAATAAATGTCCGATAGCAAGCCGATCGGTTAATTCAATAAGAAATAAATGGAGTTAGCATTTGATTTAGTTGGTACCGCCAAACCGAATCCAATTCAATCGTTTACTCATTGAATGAGTAAATTTTCAAGTTCAACCAATCCCCCCCTTTTTTTAAATATCAAGTAAATGAATAAGAATCGTGAGTAAGTGTGTTTCATTTTTCTATCATTATCGAAGATACCATCCATATCCATATTATCTATGAGAATTCGAGCCCGGACTCGATTTATGTTCTATCTCGCCGGCCATTGTTCTTTATTTTTTTATATAAATTTCCGTCGATTTTTTGTTTTATACCTTTTCATGGATGAATTATGCCTATTTTCACATCTAGGATTTACATATACAACATATATCACTGTCAAGGGGGAATTTTTCTTAGTATTTCTTAAATTAATAATAAGAGGGGGATCAATTAAAAATTATAAATTTGCAAAAGAAGGATTGGGTTGCGCCATATATATCAAAGAGTATACAATAATGATGTATTTGATTCATCAAATACATGGTCTAATAACGAACCATTTTAACATTTTCATTGGTTGATAATATTAGTTGAATCTTTTTTTTTTTGAAATATTTTTGTCAAAGGTTTCATTCATTTATGCCCAATCCATATCGAGTAGACCTTGTTGTTGTGAGAATTATTAATTCATGAGTTGTAGGGAGGGACTTATGTCACCACAAACAGAGACTAAAGCAAGTGCTGGATTCAAAGCTGGTGTTAAAGATTACAAATTGACTTATTATACTCCTGACTACGAAACCAAAGATACTGATATCTTGGCAGCCTTCCGAGTAACTCCTCAACCTGGAGTTCCGCCTGAAGAAGCAGGCGCTGCGGTAGCTGCCGAATCTTCTACTGGTACATGGACAACTGTGTGGACTGATGGACTTACCAGTCTTGATCGTTACAAAGGACGATGCTACCACATCGAGAGCGTTGTTGGGGAGGAAAATCAATATATTGCTTATGTAGCTTATCCTTTAGACCTTTTTGAAGAAGGTTCTGTTACTAACATGTTTACTTCCATTGTGGGTAATGTATTTGGTTTCAAAGCCCTACGAGCTCTACGTCTGGAGGATCTGCGAATTCCTCCTTCTTATTCAAAAACTTTCCAAGGCCCGCCCCATGGCATCCAAGTTGAAAGAGATAAATTGAACAAGTATGGTCGTCCCCTATTGGGATGTACCATTAAACCAAAATTGGGATTATCTGCAAAGAACTACGGTAGAGCTGTTTATGAATGTCTACGCGGTGGACTTGATTTTACTAAGGATGATGAAAACGTGAACTCACAACCATTTATGCGTTGGAGAGACCGTTTTATATTTTGTGCCGAAGCAATTTATAAGGCGCAGGCCGAAACTGGCGAAATCAAAGGACATTACTTGAATGCTACTGCGGGTACATGTGAAGAAATGATCAAAAGGGCCGTATTTGCTAGAGAATTGGGAGTTCCTATCGTAATGCATGACTACTTAACTGGGGGATTCACTGCAAATACTAGCTTGTCTCATTATTGCCGCGACAATGGCCTACTTCTTCACATTCATCGCGCAATGCATGCAGTTATTGATAGACAGAAAAATCATGGTATGCATTTTCGTGTACTAGCTAAAGCATTACGGATGTCTGGCGGAGATCATATTCACGCTGGTACAGTAGTGGGTAAACTGGAAGGGGAGCGTGAGATGACTTTAGGTTTTGTTGATTTACTGCGTGATGATTTTATTGAAAAAGACCGAAGTCGTGGTATTTTTTTCACTCAAGATTGGGTCTCTATGCCAGGTGTTCTGCCCGTGGCTTCCGGGGGTATTCATGTTTGGCATATGCCTGCCCTGACCGAAATCTTTGGGGATGATTCCGTACTACAGTTCGGCGGAGGAACTTTAGGACACCCCTGGGGAAATGCACCTGGGGCAGTAGCTAATCGAGTGGCTTTAGAAGCGTGTGTACAAGCTCGTAATGAGGGACGTGATCTTGCCCGTGAAGGTAATGAAATTATTCGTGAAGCTAGCAAATGGAGCCCTGAACTAGCCGCAGCTTGTGAAGTCTGGAAGGAGATCAAATTCGAGTTCGACCCAGTAGATAAGCTAGACCTGTAGATAAGCCAGATACATAGAAGAAATAAGCGCGCGTAATTCCTGTTTGCTCTTCTAATTGCAATGAAATTCGGCCCAATCTTTTCCTAAAAAGAAGGATTGAGCCGAATAAAGAATAAGTATCCTATACTAATACTAATACTATAGTATTAGTATTTGCATATATCTTTCATATGTACGGATACATATGTACAGATCTTACCTATATGTATATACACAAGATCTAAATACAAGATAAGATCGAAGGGTAAATAACCAAAGATCAAACCAGGGAAGGGCTCCTTTTATCCATCCTGTATATTGTCTTTTTCGTTCTATTTCAAATTGAGGAAAAGATTCTATGATATTCTATCATAATATATATATATTATTGAATATATATATCGAAGTGAATACCCCCGATCCCCCCCCCAAAAAAAAAAATAAGAATCATTTCTTTCAATAGTCACTCATTGTTAGTTAACAATCCTAATGATTGGATCCATATGCTTAATTCTGATAGGAAATAAAAAAAACTATTAAAATCTCGAATGACTATTCATCTATTGTATTTTCATCAAACAGTGGGCGGGAAGACTCTATGGAAAAATCGTGGTTCAATTCGATATTGTTTAACGAAAAGCTAGAACATAGGTGTGGGCTAAGTAAATCAACGGATAGTTCTAATGCTATTGGACATACTAGCGGAAGTGAAGAGCCCATTATAAATGATACGGGGGAAAACATTCCTAGTTGGAGTAATAGCGGCAGTTATACTTTCAATAATGTTGATTATTTATTTGATATCCGGAATATTTGGAGTTTTATCTTTGATGAAACTTTTTTAGTTAGGGATAGTAATGGTGACAGTTATTCCGTATATTTTGATATTGAAAATAAAATTTTTGAGATTGACAATGATAGTTCTTTTCTGAGTGAACTAGAAAGTTTTTTTTCTAGTTATTGGAATAGTGGGTCTAATAGTAACAATCACTACTATTATCATTACATGTATGATACTCAATCTAGTTGGATCAATCACATTAATAGTTGTATTGATAGTTATCTTCGTTTTAAAGTCAGTATTAATAGTTCTATTTCCGGTGGTACCGACAATTATAGTGACAGTTATATTTATAGTTTCATTTGTACTGAAAGTGTAAGTGGTAGTGAAAGCGGGAGTTCGAGTATAAGAACTAGTAGTAATGGCAGTGATTTCAATATAAGAGGAAGATCCAGTGATTTTGATATAAATAAAAAATATAGACATTTATGGGTTCAGTGCGAAAATTGTTATGGATTAAATTATAAAAAATTTTTTAGGTCAAAAATGAATATTTGTGAACAGTGTGGATATCATTTGAAAATGAGTAGTTCAGATAGAATCGAACTTTTGATTGATCCGGGCACTTGGGATCCTATGAATGAAGATATGGTCTCTATTGACCCCATTGAATTTCATTCAGAAGAAGAACCTTATAGAGATCGCATTGATTCTTATCAACGAAAGACGGGTTTAACTGAAGCTGTTCAAACGGGCATAGGTCAACTAAACGGTATCCCGATAGCAATTGGGGTTATGGATTTTCAATTCATGGGGGGTAGTATGGGATCCGTAGTCGGCGAGAAAATCGCCCGTTTGATCGAGTATGCTACTAATCGATCTCTACCTGTCATTATTGTGTGTGCTTCCGGAGGAGCACGTATGCAAGAAGGAAGTTTGAGCTTGATGCAAATGGCTAAAATATCTTCTGTTTTATATAATTATCAATCAAATAAAAAGTTATTCTATGTATCAATCCTTACATCCCCTACAACCGGCGGAGTAACAGCCAGTTTTGGTATGTTGGGTGATGTTATTATTGCTGAACCAAATGCCTACATTGCATTTGCGGGTAAAAGAGTAATAGAACAAACATTGAATAAGACAGTACCCGAGGGTTCACAATCGGCTGAGTATTTATTCGATAAGGGCTTATTCGACCAAATTGTACCACGTAATCCTTTAAAAGGTGTTCTGAGTGAATTATTTCAACTACACGGTTTCTTTCCCTTGAATAAAAATTCAGGAAATTAAAGTATAGCACTAGATTCAATTATTTGTAGCGAACAAGTATTTATATTTAGTTCATACTAATAAAAAAAAACTCCTTATCCTGATCTGAAAAATAGAAATAAGATAAGGAAAGGCTGGGGGAAGAAGAATAAGAAAAAAAAAAATGGAATTTTTTTAAATAAAAGTGGATTATCATCCATATTTATGTAGAAAGATGAATAGGTGCACTTAATTTCATTCTACACTTCTTGCACTTATAATAGATTTCATTAATATTACTTAGAATAGATATACTTATGATAAGATATCTTTATAATAGGTACAAATATGAAATTGGGGCACCCGTTCTATGACAGATCTCAACTTACCCTCTATTTTTGTGCCCTTAGTGGGCCTAGTATTTCCGGCAATTGCAATGGCTTCTTTATCTCTTCATGTCCAAAAAAATAAGATTGTATAGATCCGGCGAGACCAAATCTCATCAATTTATTTCAACACGGTATCATAACGGGATCATAATACGGATATTTATTTAATGTAATATGGTACGATATGTGGCTCTTTTCGAACACAAATGAAAGAGCTGTTTGTTATGCATACGGACATATAATATCTGCATAAATGCATGTATGTATACGCGGGTATAGCTGGTTAAAAATGGATTGGCAAATATTTTAAATAGAAAGTCAACGTATCTAACCAATTACTCCTAATGGTTCTCATCAAAATAGTGCTAGTTGATGAGAGTTACTTCGGGATCAAGAGAAGTAAATTCAAATTCATTTGGATTATATTCTCTCAATTCCAATCGAATGTAAGCGGATCTAATATAGTATGAACGGGCAATCAGAACATATATGGATAGAACTTATAACGGGGTCTCGAAAAACAAGTAATTTTTGTTGGGCCTGTATCGTTTTTTTAGGTTCACTAGGATTCTTAGTGGTTGGAACTTCCAGTTATCTTTGTAGGAATCTGATATCCGTATTTCCATCTCAGCAAATCGTTTTTTTTCCACAAGGGATTGTGATGTCTTTCTATGGGATCGCAGGTCTATTCATTAGCTCCTATTTGTGGTGCACAATTTCGTGGAATGTAGGTAGTGGTTATGACCAATTTGATAGAAAAGGAGGAATAGTGGGTATTTTTCGTTGGGGATTTCCGGGAATAAATCGTCGCATTTTCCTTCGTTTCCTTATGAGAGATATACAATCCATCAGAATGGAGATTAAAGAGGGTCTTTATCCTCGTCGTGTCCTTTATATGGAAATCAGAGGCCAAGGAGCCATTCCATTGACCCGCAGTGATGATAATTTTACTCCACGAGAAATTGAACAAAAAGCCGCCGAATTGGCCTATTTTTTGCGCGTACCAATTGAAGTATTTTGAAATGAACCGAAGAATGAATGTTTTCTCAGCATGAGAGAAGGAACTTGCTAATTCCCTTTTTAATACAACAGAAGTTTCTTCAGAATGTTCATTCGGGCGAAACATATTAGATTTCCTTTCCGCGCTTCGTTGACGAGGCGACCCACATAGAATAAAACAAAAGCAGGAGAACGTATATGGAACAACTATAATAAAAAGCCATTTTTTGTATGCGTATGGGTCCCAACTCCATTTTTTTATATTATACGAGTAAAAAAAAAAAAAGTCTAATCTAATAAGTATGCTTCATCAAATATATCCAAACATTTATTTCGTAATACAGAATTTATCTTTTTAGGCTCAATATTTTGAATTGATACGTTATTCCCGGGCTGTGATTATATGGTGAAACATTTCTAAATAATTAATTGATCCGGGGGGTTGTCTCAAAATCCGAATAATATTCGTTACTTCAACCGGGCTTTCGAGTATTCATCGAGCGGATCAAATGAAGATGAAATTCGTTTGAATTTACCCAATTGAGATATCTTCGGGAATCATATTTATATATATATATATATATATTTTTTTTTATCTGAAAAGGACCCTTATTCTATTTCTATATTCTTTGAAGTAAGTTCAGTAACAACTCACAGATACAAAATGAAAAAAAAAAAAATAAATAAAACGTTGACTTCCCTCCCATATCTTATATCTATAGTATTTTTGCCCTGGTGGGTCTCTATCTCATTTAAGAAAAGTCTGGAACCTGGGGTTACTAATTGGTGGAATACCTGGCAATCCGAAACTTTTTTGAACGATATTCAAGAGAAAAACGTTCTAGAAAGATTCATAGAATTAGAAGAACTATTCCTGTTGGACGAAATGATAAAGGAGTTTCCAGAAACACATATACAAAAGCTTCGTATAGGAATACACAAAGAAACGATACAATTGATCAAAACACACAATGAGTATCATCTACATATCATTTTGCATTTCTCGACAAATATAATAGGTTTCGCTATTCTAAGTGGTTATTTTATTCTGGGTAATGAAGAACTTATCATTCTTAATTCTTGGGTTCAGGAATTCCTCTATAACTTAAGTGACACAATAAAAGCTTTTTCCATTCTTTTAGTTACTGATTTATGGATTGGATTTCACTCGACCCATGGTTGGGAACTTATAATTGGTTCGGTCTACAACGATTTTGGATTGGCTCATAATGATCAAATTATATCTGGTCTTGTTTCCACTTTTCCAGTTATTCTAGATACAATTGTGAAATATTTGATCTTCCATTATTTAAATCGTGTATCTCCTTCACTTGTAGTCATTTATCATTCAATGAATGAATGAAGAACTTATTCGATCTCCTGATATCAATCAAATCAGAATGTTTCTTCGTGTATAAAGAAAGTTTTTTCAATCTTACTTATTCTTTATATTTCTACCTGTTCGAGTTATTCGTCCTATATTCGTACAATTATTCCAGTACAATGGCAGACTCGCGGATGGGGAACTATACTAGCTAGCTACCTTTCTAATTTATTGTAGAAATTACGGAATCAATGATTGGACCATGCAAAATAGAAATAATTTTTCTTGGGTAAAGGAACAGATGGCTCGATCCATTTCTGTATCGATTATGATATATGTAATAACTCGGGCATCCATTTCAAATGCATATCCCATTTTTGCGCAGCAGGGTTATGAAAATCCACGAGAAGCAACCGGACGAATTGTATGTGCCAATTGCCATTTAGCTAATAAGCCCGTGGATATTGAAGTTCCGCAAGCTGTGCTTCCCGATACTGTATTTGAAGCAGTTGTTCGAATTCCTTATGATAGCCAACTGAAACAAGTTCTAGCTAATGGTAAAAAAGGGGCCCTGAATGTAGGGGCTCTTCTTATTTTACCCGAGGGATTCGAATTAGCCCCCCCTGATCGTATTTCTCCCGAGATGAAAGAAAAGACGGGAAATCTAACTTTTCAGAGTTATCGTCCCAATAAAAGAAATATTCTTGTGATAGGTCCCGTTCCCGGTCAGAAATATAATGAAATTGTCTTTCCCATTCTCTCCCCAGACCCTGCTACGAAGAAAGACGTTCACTTCTTAAAATATCCCATATATGTAGGTGGGAATAGAGGGAGGGGTCAGATTTATCCCGATGGGAGCAAGAGTAACAATACAGTCTATAATGCTACATCGACAGGAATAGTAAGCAGAATAGTACGTAAAGGAAAGGGGGGATATGAAATATCCATAGTTGATGCATCGGATGGACATCAAGTGGTTGATATTATACCTCCAGGGCCAGAACTTCTTGTTTCAGAGGGCGAATCCATCAAGCTTGATCAACCATTAACAAGCAATCCTAATGTGGGAGGGTTTGGTCAGGGAGATGCAGAAATAGTGCTTCAAGATCCATTACGCATCCAAAGCCTTTTGCTCTTCTTGGCATCTGTTATTTTGGCACAAATTTTTTTGGTTCTTAAAAAGAAACAGTTTGAAAAGGTTCAATTGTACGAAATGAATTTCTAGATCCAGAGATTTCTTAACATGGAGCTGGTAAAAAGCGCCGAATTATTTTATTGCCGATCGATACAATTATAATTATGTATGATCAAAAAATTCTGTCAACCCCCTTGCTTGCTTTGTTTATACTGTTTTTGCAGGATGTCTGGAATTCATTACTTGTATCCATCCCATTCCTGGTAATAAACAATAGGAATCAAAATACAAAGAAAGAGAGTACAAGGAAAGGTCGGGATAAACAAAAGGAACAAATACTTCTAGTGGGGATTACAGGTCTTCCTCATTTTCTATTCGACACAAGAAAGGGCGGAACCCCTTTCTTGTGTCGTCTTGTATCGAAATAATAATGATTTTTTCTCCCCTTCGTCTGTTCGTCAAAGATTACAATTCCTTCTTTTTCGGGTCTATTGAAAGCCCTTTGTTTAGATTCATAAGAAGTAGTGGACAAACAAAAGGGGTTAGGGCATTGAATAAATAGAACTTCTTCCATTATTCAATTAACCTTTAAACTTCTAACTTAATAAAAGAAAAATTATTCAAACAAAAAATACTTTTACTCTTCCGGTTGAAAAGCAGATTAGATTTTTGCGCGCATCAAAATTATTAATTATTATTGATTATCTCATCAAAGTTTTTATTTTATCTTTCGATTTTTTATAGAGTAAGAGTAAGGCTTTATTAGTATAGTATATAAATGATTTGCAGGATGTCTTATCTGTATAAATCCATATAATATATTATATGGATTTATACAGATAATCGATTCATTACTTATTTTTTTTTTTTGAAAGAGTTAATATTTTTGAGGAACGGCAGAAACTATGAATCAATCAATAGATTCAAGTCTTCAAAAACATCAGAAGAAAAAAGAATAGAGCGGGTTGAAACATCAGAGCCAAGAATCTCTGTTTTGTTATTTCTATGAATATAATATTTGGATTATGTTGACTGGATAACTTTCCAATTTGTATGTTATGGAATACATTAAATGGAATAGATCAGAGTCTCACTCTAAGTCTAAGAGTAAGAACTCCGCGGGGCCTTATCCCCCGATTATAGCGGTAAGGCCCCGCTGAGTTCTTACTTTTTCATGCCTACAATCCGGTCCATCTGATTACTACAGAGATGAGCCCAACCCGGAATATGAACCGTAAAAGAAAATACCTATTGAACCGATCACAGGAATACCAGTTACAGTACCTATCATCCAAAGAGGAATCCTTCCAGTAGTATCGGCCATTTCCCCCACTTTCCTCCACATTTCATCAAATGGTCATGCTAGAGACAAAAACAGTCATGGATAATTATGAGGGTGGTACCCTTCCGAATTGGATATTGGATAAGAGAATTCCTACTATTCTCCTTCTTTCTTCTCAATTGAAGAAATAATTGGAAAATAAAACAGCAAGTACAAAAATGAGTAATAAACCCCAGTATAGACTGGTACGATTCAATTCAACATTTTGTTCATTCGGGTTTGATTGTGTCATAGCTCTATAATTCTTCGAATTAGGTTTATCGTTGGATGAACTGCATTGCTGATATTGACCCTAAAAAAGAAACGGTAGGTACAGCTAGTCCATGAACAGCCAACCATCGCACTGTAAAAATTGGATAGGTTCGATCTATGGTCATTGGAGGCCTCCTAAAAGGATCTACTAAATTCATCGAGTTGTTCCAAAGAATCAAAACGGCCAGTTATTAATGGAATCCCTTGTCGGCTCTCTGTGAAATATTCGTTTGGCCGAGGACTTCCAAACACATCGTAAGCTAAACCCGTACTGACGAATAACCAACCCGCAATGAATAGGGAAGGTATAGTAATGCTATGAATGACCCAGTATCGAATACTGGTAATAATATCAGCAAAAGAACGTTCTCCCGTGCTTCCAGACATGCTGAGCTCCAAAAATTCTTGTACATTTAAAAAAGGAAATAGATTCTGTGAAAGATGAATGGGATCGGTAAATAGAAAACTACTGATATCTCATAATTGTGAGATCGTCAATTTTTAACCGAGGGTGTATTTAGAGTATACCAAATTAGTATAGCTATCCTTCCTCCGGCACAGCAACGCAGTCTCAATTAGTACCGAAATGAAATGGTACATAATTTGTTTCTTCCCTTTTTGTTCCTTGTTTGTATATGCATAACTTTATGTTATGGGATAGATCAATAGAAAATTCTTCAAATTCCTTATAAGATTCCCATTATCGGTTTCGTAATAGATAGAAATTAAAGATCTTGAGAAAGTAAAGTGTAAATTAATAGATTCTAATAATTCATGAAAAATATTATCATATTGACACAATTCAATTATATGCGAAATTTATCAATCCCTTTTATGGTTTAAAATTTTTTTTGTTCGAAACACAATACAATAAAGAATAAATACATTATTATTATGATAGAATAAATACATTATGATAGATAGTATTTGATGAAAGAAACAGAACATAGTTGGAACAATCAATAAATATTCGCGATGCAAGCGTTGTTACATTCGATCAAAAGCAAGGTTCTTTTCTTTATTGATCAAACTAAAAGGACGGAACTCTATAATATCAAAAGACAGGATGTAGAACCTAAAAGGGTAATGGAAGTTCCTCGTCTCCGAATCGAGTTGGACCCGAAATAAAATAAAGTAAGGGTTTTATTTTTTTGATAAATCGTGGGAAACTTTTTTTTTTTATTCTTATTCGAGATATTATGGGACAATTAATCAACCTCTTACTGTACTGAATCAAATAAGTAAAAATAAATAAAAGGCGGTATCGGACCGTTCGATTCAAAATGGATTAGATCCTATTGAAAAAGAAATGATCAAAATTAAAATTATTTAAAAATAAAATTCTTTTATTCAAAAATGACTGAAATAGAATTTCACTTTTTAATGAAGTGACACGATACAGTATTACTATTAATATTATTCTAATTTTTTTTTTATTTCTATCTATGGCACTCTATCTTTTTTAGTGCCATCTATAATGTAATGACTGATGAATCAAGAACTTTCAATTGGAACTAAACTAATCTAGGTAAGTTTTTTATCAACATATGTAGCAAAAGAACGTATCTAATTTAACTCTTTCATGCCTACTATAACTAGTTATTTCGGTTTTCTACTGGCTGCTTCAACTATAACCCCGGCTCTATTGGTTGGTTTGAACAAGATACGACTTATTTGAAATGAATTGAATGAACAATTCATAATCATAAAAATAAATATTTCTCTTAGATTCCAGGTATTCTATAATTCCTTCCCGCGGGCGCGGGAATTGCCAATTCTTGGTCATTGAGATTCACGGATAATTCAGATTAATATTTAGGGATAGATTTTACCCCCCCCCCCCTTTTTTTGTTATTTCCTCAAAAAAATCGAAATGATTGAAGTTTTTCTATTTGGAATCGTTTTAGGTCTAATTCCTATTACTTTGGCAGGATTATTTGTAACTGCATATTTACAATACAGACGCGGTGATCAATTGGATCTTTGATTCAAAAACATTTTTTTTTTTCATTTGACCTCCTCTTCCTTGTGGGAGGTCAAATGAAAGTTGAAATTGAACTTTATGAAGTTATTTTATTGTATGTGATTCGACATAACATAAACAGAATCACGCTCTGTAGGATTTGAACCTACGACATCGGGTTTTGGAGACCCACGTTCTACCGAACTGAACTAAGAGCGCTTTCTTATGATAGGAGATACGAATGTAAGGAAAAGGATTTTTTTGTACCCCAAAAATTGCTTGCATACATACAAAATCAAAATAGATTGATAGATATAGTATGCAAAAATAAAATATTATGTCCAATTTTAATCGATCTCAATTAATCCCTCGTTATTTCCCATAGGAGAAGTAATAGGTAGGGATGACAGGATTTGAACCCGTGACATTTTGTACCCAAAACAAATGCGCTACCAAGCTGCGCTACATCCCTTTTAAAAATTGTTTTACAGTGTCATTGTAAAACATCCCTGTCTCGTTTTCCACATTGTTATTTTATCCTCGATCTATATACAATTTTCTTGCCTTTTTTTTTTTTAGGGACAATAAAATCTCATCTACGGATTCATTGGACATATCCTGCTTAGTTAGGAATTATGCGTAAAAATAAATACAAATGATCTTGAACTACGGCATCTGACTATATAATATATGTATATGTATTACAATAAACAATAAAGAAGGAGGATTTTCAATGCGAGATATAAAAACATATCTCTCCACGGCACCCGTGCTAACTACTCTATGGTTTGGGTCTTTAGCGGGTCTATTGATAGAGATTAATCGTTTATTCCCAGATGCTTTGTCATTTCCCTTTTTTTCATTCTAGTCTAGTTATTGATATGCGAAGAAATTAAGAAAATGAGAGATAAAATTTTATGTGGCGTGACTAATCTTCGCCCTCTTTTTTTTTTAGTTCTTTAGGATAAGAAGTAAAGATAAAGAAAAAAATGTATTGAACCTCAGCAAAAATCCAGCGAATCAAAAATCAAATTTGGGAGAATAGAAAGGGAAATATGGGTCCAGCCTAGGGCAGGTTCCACAAAATCATAGCATAGAAAGAAGATACTTAAATAAAATACTTGGATTAGGATAGGAATAATTGATAGTTAGAAAAAAAAAAAAATTGTATTACTTAATTATTATATTACTCTATTAATATAAATTACAAATTAATATTAATTATAACGAAATTTTTATAAATTGAATTAATTTATAGTTAGTAACTTCTATTAATCTTTTTTATTTTCGGATCGAAAATAGAAAGGTTAAGTTAAGTCGATCCAAAATCCAAAGGAGGTTCATGGCCAAGGGTAAAGATGTCAGAGTCAGAGTTATTTTGGAATGTACCAGTTGTGTCCGAAAGGGCGGCAATAAAGAATCGCCGGGCATTTCTAGATATATTACTCAAAAAAATCGACACAATACACCCAGTCGATTAGAGTTGAAAAAATTTTGTTGCTATTGTCACAAATATACGATTCATGGGGAAATAAAGAAATAGATCGAACGGAACGCGTGTTTGATCTTTCCATTCCAATTCCAAGGAACAGAAAGGGGAAGAATTTAACATATATAATATACAAATCAAACCAACCCTATTTTGGCCGGATCTGAAATGAATAAAGAAATAGAATTTTAGAAATAAGGAATAAACCATGGATAAATCCAAGCAACCTTTTCGTAAATCCAAGCTCTCTTTTCGTAGGCGTTTGCCCCAAATTGGATCGGGGGATCGAATTGATTATAGAAACATGAGTTTAATTGGTCGATTTATTAGTGAACAAGGAAAAATATTATCTAGACGGGTGAATAGATTAACCTTGAAACAACAACGATTAATTACTATTGCTATAAAACAAGCTCGTATTTTATCTTCGTTACCTTTTCTTAATAATGAGAAACAATTTGAGAGAGCCGAGTCGATCCCTAGAACTACTGGTCCTAGAACCAGAAATAAATAGGCATATTCCTCAATTGAGTCAAAACTCCAATCGGAACTCAAGCTCAGATTGATGTTTTCTTCGAAAAAGCCTAGAATCCAGATTTTATTGTTGTGTTATAAGAAAAAAATGGGGAAAGAATAAATCTTTTTTTTTTGAAACATGTTCGTTCATTCCTACTACTTAATCTTAATTTATTTTTATTCCATCTTTCCCGGAGTTCATTCTCCGGGGAATTCTGTTTCAATCATTCCTGTATATTACTTTAAAATCTACTTTATTTAATAATCTTATTGGAAATCATGTGAAGACAATTCTTATTTGATATAGCTAGTTGCGCAAGTATTTTACGATTAAGAAGCAATTGCTTCTTGTACAGATTGCGTATTAATCGACTATAACTATAGAATACCTTATTCTCGCGAGTTACTGCATTTATCCGAGTAATCCATAAACGACGAAAATTTCTCTTTTGCCTGCCTCTATCTCGACGAGAAGAAACCAAAGCTCTTATTTTCTGTTGAGTAGTCGTTCGAGTAAGTCTTGAACGAGCCCCTTTAAAGGTTGATGCAAATAAACGAATTTTTGTTCGACGCCTATGAGCTGTATATCCTCGTCTAACTCTGGTCATTGAATCAAATGAAACTTTAATGAATAACTAATTGATTTCTCTTCTTTCAGTCATTCTTCCCCCCTCCCCCCAGTCCATTAATAACAAAACGGATTCTTCCGATATATAAAATATAAATTCCAATGGCTTTTGCTACTATGACCTTCCCAACCACCATTTTTATACTTTCCAGGCATTTAGTTCACCTGGAAATAAGAAATTCTACCGATACAAAAAAAAAAAAAAAATAGTGGGTTCCATCGTTTCTATGGTTACTTCTTAAACGGTGAGGTTCTCTCTATGCACCGGAGCCTCTTCTCTCATTTAATCAAATGGTATTGTTAACTTGTATAGTTCACAGTCTTTGGCTCTACCCATCAATTATACAGTAATAGGCCTTTCACAATAAGAGCTATCATACAGTGACGACATTTAATTATGAAAGTTGGCTAGGTAGCTGACCCTGTTAGTCCGTTCTTTCAAGAATAGGAGCATAATATTTTTGCTTTTTATAATATCATTTCCTCCGCTTAATGGATAACCATTTGCTACCAATGGGGGATTGATTCTCATCTCAAATTGAGGTGATTGGATTTGCACCAATGGAAACCATAAATTCCATACACAATACACAACAATATGGGTAGATGATAGATCTTCGTTTTTAGATAGTAAATTAAATGGCCTTCTTCCACTCTATCTATCCTATTCAATGGTACTAATCCTTGATAGTGATACTGAAAAAATTGTTTCATTTGTTTGAATTCATGATCTAAACGAGTCGCACATACACCCTAGTACATGTTCCTCGACGCTGAGGACATCCTCGAAGAGCGGGGGATTTCGTGACATTTCTTATTGTCTGTCTTGTGTTTCTAATAAGTTGTTTAATAGTTGGCATGTTGTATATATTCTATATATAGAATTATAGAATGGGTTGGTTTAGATTGATCTTAACCTGATTTATGATTGATGATTATGAATTATTTCTAGTCAATATCAAATCGTGGAAAATTCGAATTATGGTTTGAAATGGCATTGTTGATTTACACGAAATCCTCGGTATTTTGATTTTCGACCGCTACAAGATCAACAATGCCATGAGCTTGGGCTTCTGTTGCTGACATAAAAACATCCCTTTCCATGTCTTCGGATACAACCCACAAAGGGTTGCCGGTTCTTTTTACATAAACCTTTGTGATGGTTTCGCGGAGTTTCAGTAATTCTTCCGCTTCTAGGAGAAATTCCCCTGCTTGTGCCTCATAAAAAGAACTAGCAGGTTGGTGAATCATAACCCTGATGAATTGATATAACATCATTAATGGTTCTTCTATACTCGCATGATTGGGCGGACTAAAGGGATAAAAAATAACAAGAAGAGAAGAAAAAATAGAATTGAACAACCGTACGGGCATCTTTTGTACATTGCATACGGCTCTGCAATGGAATTGACTCCCCCTACTCCCCTCCCCCTTCCATTGAAGAAAGAAATAAAATCCATACCGTCTAGATGGTTGAATAATCCATTTACCGTCCTTCTTTTCGTAAGATAAGAGTAAAAAAAATACTATGATGGTTCTGTTGCTTTATATATATTTATTTATTTCGTCTGTGATTTAGCAATCCCAAAGTGTTTTTCTGATACGATGAAATAAGGAAAAATTGATTTTTTTTTATTTTCGTACTCTTCATTTAATAAATATCATAAAAAGGCTTCTGGTGTGGAAGAAAAATGGTTTGTGACGCGGAAATGTACTCCCGACACATAAGATCCAATCGGAAATAAGCTTTTTTTCTTTTTCATACTACTATCTCGATACAAAATCTCATGTTATGAAAAAACAATAATGGTTTGTTCATATCGAACTGAAAGTGCCATGCTATTATTACTTATTATTCATATTTTATTCATATTCGATTATTCATATTTAATATGGTGAAGGCAGAGTTTTTTTCAAATAAAAACCCATTGGCGCCAAGCGTGAGGGAATGCTAGACGTTTGGTAATTTCTCCTCCAACCAGAATGAAAGATCCCATTGAAGCAGCTAACCCCATGCATATTGTATGTACTTCGGGTGGTACAAATTGCATAGTATCATAAATGGCTATTCCTGGTATTACCCATCCGCCGGGAGAGTTTATAAACAAATAAAGATCCCTAGTATTATCTTCTATACTGAGATATACCATGAGACCAACAAGTTGATTTGATATCTCGCTATCAACTTCTTGGCCTAAAAAAAGTAATCTTTCTCGATGAAGTCGGTTGATTAGGACAAAATTGTATCCCTTAGGAACCGCACGTGCACCTTTGAATGCATACGGTTCAAAAAAAGATTGCGAACAAAAAAAATCAATGTGTCGATTCAAGTCTTATTTCTTTTTTTTGTAACCGGGTTTTTTCTAATGAAGGGCGGGCTTTTTTCTATTTTTCTAAAAAAAGGAGGCCCCTCCCTAAAAAAAAATTTACCGAACTTATTGAACTAACCCCCATTGATGTATTGTTTCATCGAGATTCAAATCACGATGTCATTTTCTTGTTCCTGAATGGGCCCTTTCAATTCTTTTAGGTTCATGTTCTACTCCGGGTAAAGATCTGTCGGAATTCTATTTGCACATATAGGGCAAATGATCTCAGTACCACTTCTTTTTCTACTTTTTCTTTTTTTTTTTTGTTTCATGCTTTCTCTCAGCTATTCGATGTCTTCATCATACTATTATTTCTATTTCATTGATTGTCAGTTTGAAATCATTCCTATAGTAAGCATAAGAATGTTTATGATACAAGTAGTAATTGTACATTACCAATTTGGTATTTTCTGAACGGAGCCTGGATACTTTATTTTATCGGTCCAAGTCAACCATAAATTCTTCTAATTGATAATATGGATCCCCAATATAAATGGATCTAATTGTACTTCACGCTCCGAATGATTGATGATTCAATCAATATTTCTTGGGCAAAACAGAGGATATCTCGATCGGGGAAGAGAACGGGTAAATTCCATATGACCCAATATGTCTGACAAGTCGCACTATACGTCAACCCAAACCGCATCTTCCTCTCCAGGAGTCCGAAAAGGTACTTTTGGAACACCAACGGGCATAAAATGAAAGAAAAAAAAAAATGAAGTACTATATTTCACTTTAATATGGAAACGTAACAATGGGTTTATTGTCTTCATCATTTTTTTCTTTTTATTCTATTTTATCCATATTATACATAGATTGTATAATTTATAGAAGAATACAGAATGAACAAATTTTAACGAATGGGTCAATCATGTGAATGATAAACAAGTATCTATGCATTCGTTCCAAAAAAATGGGATCAATCCCCATTGCGTATTGGTACTTATCGGGTATAGAATAAATCTGCTTCTCTTTGTTCTTACGAACAGAAATGTTCCCTTATTTTTAATGGAACGGAATAAATATTAACCCTTTCTTATACAGAATCTACTAAAAAGATTAGGTACCGAGTATAGTCTTTTCCAATGCGATAAAGTTACATAGTGTCTATTTTTTTTTTTTTTTGATAAGGGGGTCTTTCATGGGTTTGCCTTGGTATCGTGTTCATACTGTCGTATTGAATGATCCCGGTCGATTGCTTTCTGTCCATATAATGCATACAGCTCTAGTTTCTGGTTGGGCCGGTTCGATGGCTTTATACGAATTAGCGGTTTTTGATCCCTCTGACCCCGTTCTTGATCCAATGTGGAGACAAGGTATGTTCGTTATACCCTTTATGACTCGTTTAGGAATAACCAATTCATGGGGCGGTTGGAGTATTTCAGGAGGAACTATAACGAATACGGGTATTTGGAGTTATGAAGGTGTGGCGGGGGCACATATTTTGTTTTCTGGTTTGTGCTTCTTGGCAGCTATCTGGCATTGGGTATATTGGGACCTAGAAATATTCTCTGATGAACGTACGGGAAAACCTTCTTTGGATTTGCCAAAGATCTTTGGAATTCATTTATTTCTCTCAGGATTGGCTTGCTTTGGCTTTGGCGCATTTCATGTAACAGGTTTGTATGGTCCTGGAATATGGTTGTCCGATCCTTATGGGCTAACTGGAAAAGTACAACCTGTAAATCCAGCGTGGGGCGCGGAAGGTTTTGATCCTTTTGTTCCGGGAGGAATCGCCTCTCATCATATTGCAGCGGGTACATTGGGCATATTAGCGGGCCTATTCCATCTTAGTGTCCGTCCGCCTCAACGTCTATACAAAGGATTACGTATGGGCAATATTGAAACTGTACTTTCCAGTAGTATCGCTGCTGTTTTTTTTGCGGCTTTCGTAGTTGCTGGAACTATGTGGTATGGCTCAGCAACTACCCCAATCGAATTATTTGGTCCCACTCGTTATCAGTGGGACCAGGGATACTTCCAGCAAGAAATATATCGAAGAGTTGGCGCCGGACTAGTCGAAAATCTGAGTTTATCGGAAGCTTGGTCTAAAATTCCCGAAAAATTAGCTTTTTATGATTATATTGGTAATAATCCGGCAAAAGGGGGATTATTCAGAGCGGGCTCAATGGACAGCGGGGATGGAATAGCTGTTGGGTGGTTAGGACATCCCGTCTTTAGAGATAAAGAAGGTCGCGAGCTTTTTGTACGTCGTATGCCTACTTTTTTTGAAACATTCCCGGTAGTTTTGGTAGATGGAGATGGAATTGTGAGAGCCGATGTTCCTTTTAGAAGGGCAGAATCGAAGTATAGTGTCGAACAAGTAGGTGTAACTGTTGAGTTCTATGGTGGTGAACTCAACGGAGTCGGTTATAGTGATTCTGCTACTGTGAAAAAATATGCTAGACGTGCCCAATTAGGTGAAATTTTTGAATTAGACCGGGCTACTTTGAAATCTGATGGTG
>CANTAL010000570.1:42500-47500 GCA_947650365.1 Chamaelirium japonicum | reverse complement strand
TATCGTAGAATATTCATGTGGTACCTTCTCGGATTTTGCGCGTGTGATACATGTTCCTTCTATTTCTCTAAGTAAAGCCCTTCGCATGGCAATACCTATGGTATCGGCCTGACCTTTCATAAGCGGGGACAGAATGAAACGACCATAATAAAGACGCTTACTGTCTACTCTTGATTCAACACACTTCCACTGTAGTGTTCGAATGGATCCTGCTACTTCCCCTCGAACCATACTAATATTATTATTTGATCAGATCATTGAATCATTTATTTCTCTTGAAATCGGTTTAAGTCTTATTTCTACACACGTCTTTTTTTAGGAGGTCGACACCCATTATGTGGCATAGGTGTTACATCACGTACGAAACTTAATAGTATACCACTTCTACGAATGGCTCGTAATGCTGCATCTCTTCCGAGACCGGGGCCTTTTATCATAACTTCTGCTCGTTGCATACCCTGTACTGTACGAATAGCATTGAATGCTGCTGCTTGAGCAGCATAGGGTGTTCCTCTTCTTGTGCCCTTGAATCCAGAAGTACCCGCGGAGGCCCAAGAAACCACCCAACCTCGTACATCTGTAACAGTTACAATAGTATTGTTAAAACTTGCTTGAACATGAATAACTCCTTTTGGTATTCTACGTCCATTCTTACGTGAACCAATTCTTGGTATAGGTTTTGTCATATTTTATTATCTCATAAATATATGAGTCAGGAATATATAGAAAGATACGGAGATATCTATCTCATGTTAAAACAGATCCTTTCTTTTTACACGGATCCTTCCTTTAGTCCGAGGAAGTTCTTTTTAGAAAGATTACCCTTGTCTTTGTTTATGTCTCGGATTGGAACAAATCACTCTAATCTGTCCGCGCCTACGGATCAGTCGACATTTTTCACAAATTTTACGAACAGAAGCCCTTATTTTCATATTTCTCATTCCTTCCCTTAATTCTGAATCTGCCCCTTTGAAAAGAGTTTCTTTATTTTTTAACCTCGAATTGTATCCCCACGAAAGAAATGTTTCAAAAAATCACCTAATCGTTCGAATCTTTGTTGCGAAGTCTATAAATTATACGTCCCCGGGTTGAATCATAACGACTTACTTCGATTTTTACTCTATCTCCTGGTAGTATCCGTATAAAACTGCTCCGGATCTTCCCCAAAACATAACCTAGAATTCGATCTTCATTATCTAAACGGACTCGGAACATGCCGTTTGGAAGTGATTCGATAATTAAACCTTCATGAATCAATTTTTGTTCTTTCATTCCGGGTAACCCCCTTGAAGTATCAACTAATAGAGGAAGGGTTATATAACTCACTTTTCCTCTCTATTTCACAAATAAATGGGAAGGAAGTTAGAGATAAAATTAGGATACCGGAGGGGGAGGATCACCATATATAACACAAAATTTCTCCCCCAATTCTTTCCAGTCGAGCTTCTCGATCTGTCATTATACCTCGAGAAGTAGAAAGAATTACAATCCCCATTCCACCTAAAATCTTAGGAATTCGTTGATAGTTGGAATAGATTCGTAGACCGGGTCGGCTGATACGCTTGAAAATAGTTCTATATATTCTTTTTCTAGTCCTTCTATGTCGCAGGGTTGAAACCAAGAAATATTTGTTACCTTCCTGATGTTTCCGAACGTTTTCAATAAAACCTTCTCGTAGAAGTATTTTAACAATGTTTTCGGCAATATTAGTAGATGCTATTCGAACCGTTCCTTTTTTATCTATGTCAGCATTTCTTATAGAAGTTATTATATCGGCAATAGTATCCTTACCCATGACGAACTATAATTATTTGTACCTCCTAATTTTGATACAATCAACATGTTTTTTTCTTTGTTTTATTTTTATTTTATCATTATATATAATATTATATATTATTCAAATTCAAATTATTATTATTATATTACTATTATATTACAAAGTATATGCGTGAGACACAATCTACTAATTGATCTATTTCAGATACCCTACTAGATCATAATCTAATCTACTGGTATTTATAATACTTCGGAAGCTAATGAAACTATTTTAGTAAAACTCAGTTGTCTCAATTCCCGAGCGATCGCACCAAAAACTCGAGTTCCTTTTGGATTTCCTTCTCGATCAATAACAACTGCGGCATTGTCATCATATCGTATTATCATACCGTTGTCACGTTTGAGTTCTTTACATGTACGTACAACTACAGCCCTAATTATTTCTGATCTTTCTAGAGACATATTTGGTACTGCTTCTTTAATTACAGCAACAATAACGTCACCAATATGAGCATATCGGTGATTACCAGCTCCTATGATTCGAATACACATCAATTTTTGAGCTCCGCTGTTATCCGCTACATTCAAAAGGGTCTGAGGTTGAATCATATCATTTTATTTGAATCTGTTATTTCAATTCAAAGGAAAAAGAGAAATATTGTCTGTCCAGAAATAAATAAACTTGCGCTTTTCATCCTCAATACCCCCCCTTTTTTTTTTTTATTTCTACATCCCTATCCTGCAATAACAAATTGAGTTCGTATAGGCATCTTGCACGCAGCTATTGAAATAGCTGCTCTGGCTGCGGTTTCTGAGACTCCGCCCATTTCATAAAGTATTCGACCCGGCTTAACAACGGATACCCAATATTCGGGGGATCCCTTTCCCGAACCCATACGTGTTTCCGTGGGTCTTACTGTAACGGGTTTGTCGGGAAATATACGTACCCATATTTTTCCACCACGACGCACATATCGTGTCATTGCCCTTCGTCCTGCTTCTATTTGTCTAGCCGTGATCCAGGCGGGTTCAAGTGCCTGAAGAGCGTATCTTCCAAAACAAATATGATTGCCTCGACAAGATATTCCCTTCATTCTTCCTCTATGTTGTTTACGAAATCTGGTTCTTTTGGGGTTATAGTAGATGGTTGTTTCTTAATTCCATCTCTACTGCAGAACCGGACATGAGAGTTTCTTCTCATCCAGCTTCTCGCGAATGAAATGATTCAAGAATATTCCATATACACATCTATTTAATAGATATTAGTAATGTAATGAATGGGATTTATTGATATTTAATTTGTTTTTGTTATATAGTAAGCTGTATATCTTGTATATACAGCCGACGTATATATTTCTTTTATGTATATTTATACATATACATATACATAATGATTTTTTATAACATAACGAATCCTTATTTTTACCTTTATCAATCACGCCCGTAATCCAATAAATAAAAAATAAAGGTTTCGCGGGCGAATATTGACTCTTTCTTGATTCATTCGTCGGGTCAATCCATGACCTTTCAGAATAAATCAATTTGTTCTTGGTTCGTTCCGCCATCCCACCCAATGAATCATTAGGATTCGTTTTCAATAGAATCCTATACAATCACAGGTTCTGTCGTTCTCATAGCTTCTCTATTAATGGTTAGGCCTGAACTCTGCAACGGAGCCCCCCCAAAAATTCGTTCCGGGATCAATCTCCTCAGTTTCTATTAACCCGGGGCTCTTTATTATTTATATTAGTATTGATGCTTTATCTTATTACGTATTAATGCTTTATCACACTGCCTTTTCTTTTATGAGATGATTCATAGACCATACATATTGGAATCATATATCATTTATATTTTTTGTCTCCCTTTCTATCATCTTCCATTTATCCACATCCCTATATTTGTGCTTCACAACCTAGAATTAGATTTATATATATATATTAATATTATTATATATTATATATATATATGATTTATGGAAAAAATTTCAGTTGCTACAACTATATGATCGATCCAGTCATATAGTGACTGTTTCTTGGAATCTCGACAATACGAAGCAATAAGTTTATTATTAGTTTATATAGTTACTAAGTTGATAGCACCCACATAGTAGGGGTCGGGTCGTTCAATTCTTTTCTTTGAATCCCAACTAAAAACTTTAAAGAAAAAACTAACGAGTCACACACTAAGCATAGCAATTAATTATACTAAATTAAATAGTCAATCTAATTTTTATTCAACCTTATAGAATTTGAATTGTTCATTTTTGTTTGATTTAATTGAAAAAGAATGAAACAGTTTTTCATTTTTTCTTCTATCACTGGGCATAATGGTAAGACAAATAAAGGTCCATTACTCCTCGTTTACAAATATCCAAATTTTTATGCCTAATACTCCATAGATAGTTCGAATTGTATAGGAACAATGATCAATTTTAGCGCGAATTGTTTGTAGGGGAACCCTACCTTCTCTGATCCATTCGACACGTGCAATTTCTTTTCCGTCGATACGTCCTGCGATTTGCACTTGAATTCCTTTTGTATCCGTTTGTTCAGTTAATTCAATAGCTTTTTTCATTGCCTTTCGAAACGAAACTCTACTTTTTAATTGTAAAGCTATATATTCCGCAAGAATATTAGGTTGTCCATAAGGTTTTTCAACTCTTGTGATAGCAATGCTAAGTCTCCGGTTCACAGAATGAAATTTCTTTTGTATATTCATCTGTAATTCTTCCATTCCTTGGGTTCGGCCCTCTATTAATAAATTTTTTAATCCAATATATATTATGACTTGGATCAAATCGATTCTTTTTTTAATTCCTATACGCGCAATTCCTTCAAAATCTGAGGATGTTCTCTTATTTTTTTGTACATATTTCTTGATACAATTCCGTATTTTTGCATCTTCCTGTAGTCCCCCAGAAAAATCTTTTGGTTGTGCAAACCAAAAGGAATGATGACTTTGGTTTGTACCGAGTCTGAAACCGAGTGGATTTATTTTTTGTCCCATATTTTTCTGTTATATTTTCTTTCCATCTATATAATAATATAGGTAATCTAAATCTTAGATTTGAAATTGATATATTATAATTATAATATATTATATAAGTAAATGATTTTTTTGATCCTTCAATACAATTGTTATATGACAAGTGGGTCTTTTTATCGGATAACTGCGCCCTCGAGCTCTGGGTCTTAACTTTTTTACAATAGCACCCCCATTGA
>CANTAL010000570.1:32500-37500 GCA_947650365.1 Chamaelirium japonicum | reverse complement strand
TTTGATCGAAGGATCAGAAAAAAATCGGTCCGGATCTACTGCGGGAATGATTTGGAAGATCCAAAAACAAAAAACGGCGGTATTTGCTAGCAACAACATAATGGAGGCAGTCAATCAATATGGATTGATCCGAAATCTGATTCAAATCCAATATAGCACCTATGGGTACATAAGAAATGTTATCGAATCGATTCTTTTTAATGAATAGATCCGATCGCAACTTCGAATATGGAATTCAAGGGATCAAATAGGAAATGATACTCTGAATCATATAACTATAATGAAATATACGATCAACCAACATTTATCGAATTTGAAAAAGAGTCAGAAGAAATGGTTTGATCTCTTATTTCTCGAACCGAGAGATCCATGAATCGGGATCCTGATGCATATAGATACAAATGGTCTAATGGGAGCAAGAATTTCCAGGAACATTTGGAACATTTTCTTTCTGAACAGAAGAACCGTTTTCAAGTAGTGTTCGATCGATTACGTATTAATCAATATTTCGATTGATTGGTCCGAGGCTATCGACAAACAAGATTTGTCTAAGTCACTTCGTTTCTTTTTGTCTAAGTCACTTCTCTTTTTGTCCAAGTCACTTCCCTTTTTGTCCAAGTCACTTCCCTTTTTGTCCAAGTCACTTCCCTTTTTCTTTGTGAGTATCGGGAATATCCCCATTCATAGGTCCGAGATCCACATCTATGAATTGAAAGGTCCGAATGATCAACTCTGCAATCAGTTGTTAGAATCAATAGGTGTTCAAATCGTTCATTTGAATAAATTGAAACCCTTCTTATTGTATGATCATGATACTTCCCAAAGACCGAAATTCTTGATCAATGGAGGAACAATATACCATTTTTGTTCAAAAAGATACCAAAGTGGATGATTGATCTCATTCCATACTAGAAATAATGGCAGGAAATCCTTTGATAACACGGATTCCTATTTCTCAATGATATCCCACGATCGAGACAATTGGCTGGAATCCCGTGAAACCATTTCATAGAAGTTCATTGATATCTTCTTTTATAAAGCAAATCGACTTCGATTCTTGAATGATCCACATCACTTCTGGTTCTATTGTAACAAAAGATTCCCCTTTTATGTGGAAAAGACCCGTATCAATAATTTATGATCTTACATATGGACAATTCCTCAATATCTTGTTCATTCGCAACAAAATATTTCTTTGTGCGTCGGTAAAAAAAAACATATTTTTTTTGAGAGAGAGACTATTTCACCAATTGAGTCACAGGTATCTGACATATTCATACCTAACGATTTTCCACAAAATGGTGACGAAACGTATAACTTGTACAAAATCTTTCCATTTTCCAATTCGATCCGATCCATTCGTTCGTAGAGCTATTTACTCGATCGCAGACATTTCTGCAACACCTCTAACAGAGGAACAAATAGTCAATTTTGAAAGAACTTATTGTCAGCCTCTTTCAGATATGAATCTATCTGATTCAGAAGGGAAGAAACTTGTATCAGTATCTCAGTTTCATTCAAACATGAGTTTGATTCACACTCCATGTTCTGAGAATTATTTACCATTCCGGAAAGAGGAAAAAACGGAGTCTTTGTCTAAAGAAATGCGTTGAGAAACGGCAGATGTATAGAACCTTTCAACGGAGATAGTGCTTTTCAAATCTCTCAAATGGAATCTGTTCCAAACATATATGCCATGGTTCCTTACTTCGACAGGGTGCAAATATCTAAATTTCACCCTTTTTAGATACTTTTTTCAGACCCATTGCCAATACTAAGTAGCAGTCAAAAATTTGTATCCATTTTTCATGATATTATGCATGGATCAGATATATCATGGCCAATTCCTCAGAAGATTCTTCCACAATGGACCTGATAAGTGAGATTTCGAGTAAGTGTTTACAGAATCTTCTTCTGTCCGAAGAAATGATTCATCGAAAATAATGAGTCACCCGTTCCATTGATAATGGACACATCTGAGATCAAAAAATTGCTCGGGAGTTCCTCTATTCAATCCTTTTCCTTCTTCTTGTTGCTGGATATCTCGTTCGTATACATCTTCTCTTTGTTTCCCGAGCCTCTATTGAGTTACAGACAGAGTTAGAATAGATCAAGTCTTTGATGATTCCATCATACATGATTGAGTTGCGAAAACTTCTGGATAGGTATCCTACATCTGAACTGAATTCTTTCTGGTTAAAGAATCTCTTTCTAGTTGCTCTGGAACAATTAGGAGATTCTCTGGAAGGAATACGGGGTTCTGCTTCTGGTGGCAACATGCTATTGGGTGGTGGTCCCACTTACGGGTCAAATCAATACGTTCTAAGAAGAAATATTTGAATATCAATCTCATTGATCTCATAAGTATCATACCAAATCCCATCAATCGAATCACTTTTTCGAGAAATACGAGACATCTAAGTCGTACAAGTAAAGAGATCTATTCATTCATAAGAAAAAGAAAAAACGTGAACGGTGATTGGATTGATGATAGAATAGAATCCTGGGTCGCGAACAATGATTCGATTGATGATGAAGAAAGAGAATTCTTGGTTCAGTTCTCCACCTTAACGACAGAAAAAAGGATTGATCAAATTCTATTGAGTCTGACTCATAGTGATCGTTTATCAAAGAATGACTCTGGTTATCAAATGATTGAACAACCGTGATCAATTTACTTACGATACTTAGTTGACATTCATAAAAAGTATCTAATGAATTATGAGTTCAATAGATCCTGTTTAGCAGAAAGACGGATATTCCTTGCTCATTATCAGACAATTACTTATTCACAAACCTCGTGTGGGGTTAATAGTTTTCATTTCCCATCTCATGGAAAACCCTTTTCGCTCCGCTTAGCCCTATCCCCTTCTAGGGGTATTTTAGTGATAGGTTCTATAGGAACTGGACGATCCTATTTGGTCAAATACCTAGCGACAAACTCCTATGTTCCTTTCATTACGGTATTTCCAAACAAGTTCCTGGATGACAAATCTAAAGATTATCTTATTGACGATATCGATATTGATGATAGTGACGATATCGATATTGATGACAGTGACGATATTGATGATGACCTTGATACGGAGCTGCTAACTATGACGAATGTGCTAACTATGTATATGACGCCGAAAATAGACCGATTTGATATCACCCTTCAATTCGAATTAGCAAAAGCAATGTCTCCTTGCATAATATGGATTCCAAACATTCATGATCTGTATGTGAATGAGTCGAATTACTTATCCCTCGGTCTATTAGAGAACTATCTCTCCAGGGATTGTGACAGATGTTCCACTAGAAATATTCTTGTTATTGCTTCGACTCATATTCCCCAAAAAGTGGATCCCGCTCTAATAGCTCCGAATAAATTAAATACATGCATTAAGATACGAAGGCTTCTTATTCCACAACAACGAAAGCACTTTTTCATTCTTTCATATACTAGGGGATTTCACTTGGAAAAGAAAATGTTCCATACTAACAGATTCGGGTCCATAACCATGGGTTCCAATGCACGAGATCTTGTAGCACTTATCAATGAGGCCCTATCAATTAGTATTACACAGAAGAAATCAATTATAGAAACTAATACAATTAGATCAGCTCTTCATAGACAAACTTGGAATTTGCGATCCCAGGTAAGATCGGTTCAGGATCATGAGATCCTTTTCTATCAGATAGGAAGGGCTGTTGCACAAAATGTACTTCTAAGTAATTGCCCCATAGATCCTATATCTATCTATATGAAGATGAAGAAGAAATCAAGTAAGGAAGGGGATTCTTATTTGTACAAATGGTACTTCGAACTTGGAACGAGCATGAAGAAATTAACGATACTTCTTTATCTTTTGAGTTGTTCTGCCGGATTGGTCGCTCAAGATCTTTTGTCTTCACCCGGACCCGATGAAAAAAATGGGATCACTTCTTATGGCTTCGTTGAGAATGATTCTGATCTAGTTCATGGCCTATTAGAAGTAGAAGGTGCTCTGGTGGGATCCTCACGGACAGAAAAAGATTGCAGCCAGTTTGATAATAATCGAGTGACATTACTTCTTCGGCCCGAACCAAGGAATCAGTTAGATATGATGCAAAATAGGTCTTGTTCTATCTCGGAGTTTGAAGAAGGGGAAGGAGAAGGAGCCCTCGACCCGCAACAGATAGAGGAGGATTTATTCAATCACATAGTTTGGGCTCCTAGAATATGGCGCCCTTGTGGCAATCTATTTGATTGTATCGAAAGGCCCACTGAATTGGGATTTCCCTATTGGGCCGGGGCATTTCGGGGCAAGCGGGTCATTTATCATAAAGAGGATGAGCTTCAAGAGAATGATTCGGAGTTCTTGCAGAGTGGAACCCTGCAGTACCAGACACGAGATAGATCTTCCAAAGAACAAGGCTTTTTTCGAATAAGCCAATTCATTTGGGACCCTGCGGATCCATTCTTTTTCCTATTCAAAGATCAGCCCTTTGTCTCTGTGTTTTCCCGTCGAGAATTCTTTGCAGATGAAGAGATGTCAAAGGGGCTTATTACTTCCCAAACAAATCCTCCTACATCTATATATAAACGCTGGTTCATCAAGAATATGCAAGAAAAGCACTTCGAATTGTTGATTCATCGCCAGAGATGGCTTAGAACCAATAGTTCATTATCTAATGGATCTTTCCATTCTAATACTTTATCCGAGAGTTATCAGTATTTATCAAATCTGTTCCTATCTAACGGAACGCTATTTGATCAAATGACAAAGACATTGTTGAGAAAGAGATGGCTTTTCCCGGATGAAATGAAACATTTGATTCATGTAACAGGAGATTTCCCATTCCTTGAAAAGGGGATTAAGTGGAACAGAATTGGCGGGGTGGTAGAGTCGTGGAAACACTTGTTTATTCCATATTTTTGATCTTAGCCCCATGGAACAATATGCTACTGCTGAAAGATGGAAGAATTGAAGTCTTAGATCAAAACACTATGTATGGATGATATGAACTGCCTAAAC
>CANTAL010000570.1:0-15000 GCA_947650365.1 Chamaelirium japonicum | reverse complement strand
GTAAACATAAATGATTTTTCTAAAGAGGATTCCATAGAAATTTTTTTGATAAATAAGATTCATGGTTTACTTCCTAATAATTATAATTCCCAAGAATTTAAACATCAAAAGAATCCGTTTAATTTTAATAGGGAAGCATTATTGAATGATGTTGGTAATTCCTTAACTTCAATTGGCGAAGTATCTTTTGAGTCCGAACCTCGTTTTAATTTGAAAATTTTTTTTTATTTATTGACAGAACAAAAAAAAATTGATTCAAAAAATCAAGCAAAATCTTTGAAATTTTTATTTGATATAATTAGAACCGATCAAAACGATCAAACAACAATTGGAATAGAAGAGATAAGTAAAAAGGTTCCTCGATGGTCATATAAATTGAGCGAGGATTTAGAGGAGCTGGAGGAAGAAAATGAGGAAGAATCGGCAGAAGATGAAGATCATGAGATTTGTTCAAGAAAATCAAAAATCGTGGTAATTTTTACTGATAACGATCAGAATACCAATACCGTTACTAGTAGTAATAATACTAGTAATAGTAATAGTGATCAAGAACAAGAACAAGAAGAAGAAGTGGCTTTGATACGTTACTCTCAACAATCGGATTTTCGTCGGGATATAATAAAAGGATCCATGCGTGCTCAAAGACGCAAAACTATTATTTTGGAAATGTTTCAAGCAAATGTGCATTCCCCACTTTTTCTGGATCGAATAGACAAAACATTTTTTTTTCCTCTCTTTGATATTTTTGAAATGACAAATCTCATTTTTAGGAATTGGGTCGGTACAGAATCGGAATTAAAAATTTCTGATTTTGAGGAAGAAGGAGCAAAAAAAAAAGAGAAAAAAGACGAAAATGACCGGATAACAATATCAGAAACTTGGGATACCATTATATGTGCTCAAGCAATAAGAGGTGCGATGTTATTAATCCAATCTTTTCTTAGAAAATACATTGTATTACCTTTATTAATAATAGCTAAAAATGTTGGCCGTATGTTATTATTCCAATTTCCCGAATGGTACGAGGATTTTAAGGAATGGAATAGAGAAATGCACGTTAAATGCACCTATAATGGCATTCAATTATCAGAAACAGAATTTCCCAAAAATTGGTTAACGGACGGGATTCAGATAAAGATTATATTTCCTTTCTGCCTGAAACCTTGGCGAAGATCTAAGGTATGGTCTCGTCATAGAGATTCAATGAAAAAAAAAAAAAAAAATTATTGTTTTTTAACAATATGGGGAATGGAAGCAGAACTTCCCTTCGGTTCTCCCCGAAAACGACCTTCTTTTTTTGAACCTATTTGTAAAGAGCTCGAAAGAACAATTAGAAAGGTGAAAAATAAATTTTTTATAGTTCTAAGAGTTTTAAAAGAAAGAAGAAAACGTTCTTTACAAATTTCAAAAAAAAAAAGAACAGGATGGATCAGAAAAATAGTTGTAGTTATAAAACGAATAATGAAGGAACTCGAAAAAATAAACCCAATTTTATTATTTGAATTTAGGAAAGGGAAAGTATATAAACCAAATGAAAACAGAAAAGATTCCAAAATCAAGAATAAAATTAATAATGAATCGACTATTCAAATTCGATCCATGAATTGGACAAATTATTTACTCCTAGAAAAAAAAATGAAAGATCTTTCTGATAGGATGATCACAATCAGGAATCAAATAGAACGAATTAGAAAAGACAAGAAAAAAATAGTTCTCACTTATGATGATAAAAGATCGGAATCGAAGAAATATATTTGGCATCTATTCAAAAGAAACAATATCCGCTTAATACGAAAATCAAATTATTTTATAAAATCTTTCATTGAAAAAATATACATAGATATCTTCCTGTGTACAATTAACATTCCAAGGATCCATGCACAACTTTTCTTTGAATCAAAGAAAAAGATTATCAATAAATCCATTTACAACGATGAAAAAAATAAAGAAGGAATTGATGAAACAAATCAAAATACAATGAACTTTATTTCGACTATAAAAAGGTCGTTTTATAATACTAATATTAGTAATAAGAATTTAAATAGTCATTGTGACTTATCTTACTTGTCACAAGCATATGTATTTTACAAATTATCACAAACCAAATTATTTAACAAGTATTACTTGAGATCTGTACTTCAAGATCGCGGTACTTATCATTATCTTAGGGATAAAATCGAGGATTATTGTATAAAACGAGGAATATTTGATTATAAAGCAAGGCATAAGAAAATTAAAAAGTCTGGGATGAATGAATGGAAAAACTGGTTAAAGGGCCATTATCAATACAATTTATCCCAGACAAAATGGTATCAATTGGAACAAAAAAAACGGCGAAATAGAGTCAATCAAGGTCGTACGATTCAAAATAAAGACTCAATTAAATTGGATTCGTATAAAAAAGAAAAAATTCATCATTACATGAAAGAAAATTATTATGCAGTGGATTCATTGATGAATCAAAAAGAAAAATTTAAAAAACACTACAGATATGATCTTTTATCACATAAATATATGAATTATGGGGATAATAAGGACAAGGACTCATATGTTTATGAATCAAAATTACAAGTAAACAGTAACCACGAAATTCAATATCCATATAATTTCAATACAACGAAACCCGACTCAATTTATGTATTAATAAATACAGTTATTAGTAATTATCTGGAAGATAGATATATTATTGATACGGATAAAAATCCGGATAGAAAATATTTTAATTGCAGAATTATCCATTTTTTTATTAGAAAGAATATTGATATTGAGACTTGGACCAATACGCATGTCAGCCCCAAGATTAATAAAAATACTAAGACTGAAACTAATAAGTATCAAAAAATGAAAAAAAAAGATATTTCGATTCATCAAGAAATCAAGCTATCCAATCAAAAAAGAAACTTTTTTGATTGGATAGGAATGAATCAAGAAAGATTCTATCGTAATCGTAACATATCAAATCTAGAATCTTGGTTGTTCACAGAATTTGTGCTACTTTTTGATACATATAAGATTCAACCCTGGATTATACCAATCAAATTACTTCTTTTAGATTTCCAAAGAAATAAAAATAGTAGTCAAAATAAAAACATCAATGTAAATCAAAAAAATAATACTCATCCATCATCCAATCAAAAAGAATATCTTGAATTAGAAAATTCCAACCAAGAAAAAAACGAACAACAGGGCAAAAGAGTTCTTGGATCAGATCTACGAAAACAAAAAAAAAAAAAAGATGAAGATTCCGCGAGATCAGACACTAAAAAACGTAAAAAGAAAAAAAAATCCAAGAGCAACAAAGAAGCAGAACTAGATTTCTTCCTGAAAAAATTTTTCCTTTTTCAATTAAGATGGGATGACCCCTTGAATCAAATTATGATCGATAATATCAAAGTGTATTGTATCCTACTTAGAATGACAAATCCAAGGGAAATTGCTATATCCTCGATTCAAAGAGAAGAAATGCGTCTGGATGTAATGCTGATTCAGAAGGATCTAGCTCTTACAGAATTGATAAAAAGGGGAATATTTATTATTGAACCAATTCGTTTATTTATAAAAAGGGATGGACAATTTATTATCTATCAAACCATAAGTATTGCATTGGTTGATAAGAATAAAGAAGAAATGAAAACTAATAGAAATAGAAAATCCATAAAAGAAAGACATGTTGATAAGAAGAATTTCGACAGATCCATTAGACAACATAGCAATATGCTTGTGAATCAAAAAAAAAATCATTATAATTTCCTTGTTCCAGAAAATATTCTATCTCCTAGACGCCGTAGAGAATTGAGAATTCGAATTTGTTTCAATTCCTGGAATTCAAATATTAATATTGTGGATATAAATCCAGTATTTTTCAAAGAAAAAAAGATAAGAAACTGCGGACAATTTTTGAATGAGGACGAGTGTCTTAATACAGATGCAAATAAATTTATTAAATTCAAATTGCTTCTTTGGCCCAATTATCGATTAGAAGATTTAGCTTGTATGAATCGCTATTGGTTTGATACCAATAACGGCAGTCGTTTCAGTATGTCAAGGATACAGATGTATCCAAAATTCAGAATTAGTTAATGATATATTGCCTATATATCGCATGACATATTCGGTAGATGTAGAAAGATGTACGCATACGTTGTGTTACATTTTAGTACATAATATAATACCGATTTAATGGCATATCAATTCAACTGGCTCTAGGAATAATAAATTGACAGAATGGTTTTTTGGTAAAAAGAAATCATTCTCTTTCGTAAATGTGTAAATGTATTATATCTTTTTCTATCCAAAACCAATTTTATGTTTGAAAGAAAATTAGTTTTGGATAGAATAAATACTAAATCAAAGTAGTATATGAATAAACCTAAATTAAGCTTTTGTGTATACCAGATTCAAATCACTGGCATAATCATAATAATTATTATTCCTTATTGGTAAAATCTATAAAATAAAAAAGAAAGAAAAAAGAAAAAAGATGTTTAAGAATTTTGTTATGGTAAAAAATTCATCCATCTTGTTTATTCCAAAACAAGAAAAAGAAGAAAACAACAAAGGGTCTGTTGAATTTCAAGTATTAAATTTCACCAATAAGATACAGAGGCTTACTTCGCATTTGGAATTGCACAAAAAAGATTTTTTATCACAAAGAGGTCTACGAAGAATTCTGGGAAAACGTCAACGGCTGCTGACTTATTTGTCAAAGAAAAATAGAGTACGTTATAAGAAATTAATTAGTCAGTTAGATATTCGGGAGCCAAAAACTCGTTAATTTGAAGATTCGTTTTTTTTTTATTAATTGTTATTATATTTTTTCTTTTTAGAAATTTTGAGAAATTAGATTCTTAAATTAATAGAATAATGAATTAGGGAAGAAAAGATATGACTGCACCGGCCACAAGAAAAGATCTCATGATAGTCAATATGGGTCCTCACCACCCATCAATGCATGGTGTTCTTCGACTAATCGTTACTCTCGATGGTGAAGATGTTATTGACTGTGAACCCATATTGGGCTATTTACACAGAGGGATGGAGAAAATAGCAGAAAACCGAACAATTATACAATATTTGCCTTATGTAACCCGTTGGGATTATTTAGCTACTATGTTTACAGAAGCAATAACGGTCAATGCACCAGAACAACTGGGAAATGTTCAAGTACCTCAAAGGGCCAGCTATATCAGAGTCATTATGCTGGAGCTGAGTCGTATAGCTTCTCATTTGTTATGGCTTGGACCTTTTATGGCGGATATCGGTGCACAGACTCCCTTTTTCTATATTTTCAGAGAGAGAGAATTGCTCTATGATCTATTTGAAGCTGCCACAGGTATGCGAATGATGCATAATTATTTCCGTATCGGAGGAGTAGCTGCTGATCTACCTCATGGCTGGATAGATAAATGTTTAGATTTCTGTAATTATTTTTTAACAGGAGTTGTTGAATATCAAAAACTTATTACGCGGAATCCCATTTTTTTGGAACGCGTTGAAGGAGTGGGCATTATTGGTGGAGAGGAAGCAATAAGTTGGGGCTTATCAGGACCAATGTTACGAGCTTCTGGGATCCAATGGGATCTTCGTAAAATTGATCATTATGAATCTTACAATGAATTCGATTGGAAAGCTCAATGGCAAAAAGAAGGAGATTCATTAGCTCGGTATTTAGTACGAATCGGTGAAATGAGGGAATCCGTAAAAATTATTCAACAGGCTCTAGAAGGAATTCCTGGAGGACCTTATGAGAATTTAGAAGTTCGGCGTTTTGATAGAGCAAAAAATTCTGAATGGAATGATTTTGAATATAGATTCATTAGTAAAAAACCTTCCCCCCATTTTGAATTGTTGAAACAAGAACTTTATGTAAGAGTAGAAGCCCCAAAAGGAGAATTAGGAATTTATTTGATAGGAGATAGTAGTGTTTTTCCTTGGAGATGGAAAATTCGTCCACCCGGTTTCATAAATTTGCAAATTCTCCCTCAGCTAATTAAAAGAATGAAATTGGCGGATATCATGACGATACTGGGTAGTATAGATATCATTATGGGAGAAGTTGATCGTTGAAATGATAATTGGCACGACAGAAGTACAAACTATCAATTCTTTTTCTAAATTAGAATTCTTAAAAGAAATCTATGGATTTATCTGGCAGTTTGTCCCCGTTTTGATACTTATATTAGGAATCACGCTAGAGGTACTGGTAATTGTATGGTTAGAAAGAGAAATATCTGCGGCGATACAACAACGTATTGGGCCCGAATATACCGGCCCGTTGGGAATTCTTCAAGCTCTAGCAGACGGGACTAAACTACTTTTTAAAGAGGACCTTGTCCCATCTAGGGGGGATATTCATTTGTTTAGTGTCGGACCGTCTATAGCGGTCATATCAATTCTACTAAGTTTTTTAGTAATTCCTTTTGGATATCGACTTGTTTTAGCCGATCTCAGTATAGGTGTTTCTTTATGGATCTCCATTTCAAGTATTGCCCCCATTGGGCTTCTTATATCAGGATATGGATCAAATAATAAATATTCCTTTTCGGGTGGTTTACGAGCTGCTGCTCCATCTATTAGTTATGAAATACCATTAACTCTATGTGTATTATCAATATCTCTACGTGTGATTCGTTGGAACATGAACTTTTACTTCTCTCAGAAATGAAATAAAGGAAGGAAGCTTAATGTATTGAATAGGTATCTTCATTTTTTTTTTTTATTCATCATTCATTTAATTCAGGTCGATGAGTTAAACCAAATAGTTATATGAGTGAAACAAAACACCTTATAAATTTGTAGTAAGAGGATAAAATCTCATTCCCTATATACAAAAAAGTGAAAGTAAACATAAGCAGTGAAAACTGTTTATCCCAAGATTCTTTGATTAGTCATCATATCTTGAAGCGGGCGCAAAAGATCAACTGTATGGAGTTTCTACTACTGTCTTGTATATATTACCATATTGGGAATCAATCAAGAATCAGCGAACAGTTAGGAACACAAAGGTACACAAAGGATTAGTAATGAAGATAATGTAAGGTATCAAAAAAAGGTTTTTTTGCCTAAAACGAATCATAACAGGGGCTTTAAGTTGGTAGAAATGATCAAGCAGTACTTCCCCACGATTTCGATCTAGAGTATGCTCCTATTCACTGAATAAAGAAATGACTATTAAGAACGAATTAATCCTTTATTATTATTATTAATATTCTTTTTTTTTTTTTAAGAGTACTCTCTTCTGAGAAAGAAGAACAAGAACAAAAGAAATAGAATGTCATAATAGAATGGAAAAATAAAAAAAGATCTTTTTTTATTTTATTTCCTCCATATATATATATCATATCCATACATGTGGAATTCTTATTATTTATGATTCATGAACTAGTGACTAATTCTTTCTATCTATAGATAGATATAACGAGTATTTTATTTTTATTGAAGGATTTAATTATTACCGAACAAAGATTCATTTTAATTATAAGGGACGAGATCAATTCGAAAGCACGTTTTTTATTTATTTTAGCAGACAGAATTTCATTGGTCTAATTTTGGAAACTCTCCAATGTATTTTATCGTATCTACCCTCCAAAGATACCGATAATACGGAACAGGTCTTTACATTTATTTGTGGCCATAGAGGAGCCGTATGAGGTAAAAATCTCATGTACGGTTTTGGAATAGTGATGGGAGCAGTGATGTTATTATCAACTATGATTATCTAACAGTTTAAGTACAGTTGATGTTGTTGAGGCACAGTCAAAATATGGTTTTTGGGGGTGGAATCTGTGGCGGCAACCCATAGGGTTTATAGTTTTTTTCATTTCTTCTTTGGCAGAATGTGAGAGATTACCCTTTGATTTACCAGAAGCGGAGGAGGAATTAGTAGCAGGTTATCAAACCGAATATTCGGGTATAAAATATGGGTTATTTTACGTTGCTTCTTACCTAAATCTATTAGTTTCTTCATTATTTATAACAGTTCTTTATTTAGGTGGGTGGAATTTTTCTATTCCGTACATATTCATTTCTGAACCTTTCGGAATAAATGGAGTCTTTGGAATGATAATTGATATCTTTATTACATTAGCTAAAGCTTATTTGTTTCTGTTCATCTCTATCACAACAAGATGGACTTTACCTAGGATGAGAATGGACCAGCTATTAAATCTTGGATGGAAATTTCTTTTACCTATTTCTCTAGGTAATTTATTATTGACAACTTCTTTCCAACTTGTTTCACTATAAATAACAGAATACAATAACGATATTCTATGCTCATAGCCTCTCTCAAACAAGAGAAAAAAAGCATCCATTTATTCATCAATATATAAAATATGTTCCCTATGATAACTGGGTTCGTGAATTATGGTCAACAAATAATACGAGCCGCAAGGTACATTGGTCAAAGTTTCATAATTACCTTATCCCATACAAATCGTTTACCTATAACTATTCAATATCCTTATGAAAAATCGATCACATCAGAGCGTTTCCGCGGTCGAATCCATTTTGAATTTGATAAGTGTATTGCTTGTGAAGTATGTGTTCGTGTATGCCCTATAGATCTACCCGTTGTTGATTGGAGATTTGAAAGAGATATTAAAAAGAAACGATTGCTTAATTATAGTATTGATTTTGGTGTATGTATATTTTGTGGTAACTGTGTCGAATATTGTCCAACAAACTGTTTATCGATGACTGAAGAATATGAACTTTCTACTTATGATCGTCACGAATTGAATTATAATCAAATTGCTTTGGGTCGGTTACCAACGTCAGTAATTTGGGATTACACAATTCAAACCGTTATGAATTCGACTCAAATCAAAATATACAAAGAAAAATCCCTCGATTCAAGAACGATTACCAATTACTAAGATCTTCTTTTTCGCAATTTTGATAGAAAGGATACTTTTCATTTTGGTTAGTCAGTAACTGTAAATAATAACTAATAATTGTTGAGAATCGCTGTTTGATTTAAACTGAGAATATATTTTTAGTGATGATTTTGAAATATAAAATTTCAACTACCCTTTTCTTTCTCAGAAAAAAAGTAGGATTGGTCTAAAAACTTTATCTATATCGATATTAATCTATACTACATTAATATTTAATTTAGTAACGTATAATATACAATAAAAACGAGGTAAGCTCTTTTCCCTTCCTGGACTATTCAGCAAGGTCATGAAATCTTTAGACTTATTTTATACATAATGGATTTATCTGAACCAATACATGATATTCTTGTAGTATTTCTAGGATCAGTTCTTATATTAGGGGGTCTGGGAGTAGTCTTATTTACCAATCCAATTTATTCTGCCTTTTCGTTGGGATTGGTTCTTGTTTGTATATCCTTATTATATATTCCATCGAATTCCTATTTTGTAGCTGCTGCACAACTCCTTATTTATGTAGGAGCCATAAATGTCTTAATCATATTTGCTGTAATGTTCATGAATGGTTCAGAATATTTCAACGATTCTCGTCTTTTGACCGTCGGAGATGGGGCCACTTCACTGGTTTGTATAAGTATTCTTTTTTCACTAATTACTACTATTCCAGATACATCATGGTACGGAATTCTTTGGACTACAAGATCAAACCATATTCTAGAGCAGGACCTAATAATTAACGTTCAACAAACTGGGATTCATTTATCAACAGATTTTTATCTTCCCTTTGAACTCATTTCTATAATTCTATTAGTTTCCTTAATAGGCGCAATTACTATGGCTCGTCAATAAAAAATACTTAGAATTAAAAAAGTCTAAAAATTTACAATTTTGAATAAAAAAAAAATAGAAAGTTTAAAGTTTTTAGTTAAATCTATTGCCAATACCAACTTTTATTCTGTAATTGTTCTATTCTAGTCAATCAAATCAGTCGAATTGTTGTTAATATTGAAATGAATCGAGATTCACGAGGAGTTAGTCGATGATGTTCGAGCATGTACTTTTTTTAAGTATCTATTTATTTTCTATCGGTATCTACGGATTAATCACAAGTCGAAACATGGTTAGAGCGCTTATGTGTCTTGAGCTTATACTAAATTCGGTTAATATAAATCTCGTAACATTTTCTGATTTATTTGATAATCGCCAATTAAAAGGAGACGTTTTCTCAATCTTTGTCATAGCTATTGCAGCCGCGGAAGCAGTTATTGGGCTAGCTATTGTTTCGTCGATCCATCATAACATAAAATCAACTCGTATCAATCAATCAAATTTGTTGAATAATTAGTTGTAATCATTCATTATGTAATAATATTATTATTTATTAAAATTCTACTAATATGGAATATTAATGAATATTTCCTATTCAATATTGGATTTTGGATTGTTGACCAATTTGAATTCATATGTGCGACTTATTTATATGACTGTGATTGTTGAAACATAAATCAAAGTTTCTTGGCACTTTTTCATGAACAGGTTTATAAATATATTTATTCTAAAAAAAAAAAAAAATGGATAAAAATCACTGATTTGTCTGGTGTCTACAATATAAATATATAATTAATTCATTTACTACTGATTTTACCATACCAGATCAAAAATTTTTTATGTTCAAAACTAGAATTTATAGTTTCAATGTCACATTCAGTAAAAATTTATGATACATGTATAGGGTGTACTCAATGTGTACGAGCCTGTCCCACGGATGTACTGGAAATGATACCTTGGGACGGATGTAAAGCTAAGCAAATTGCTTCTGCACCAAGAACCGAAGATTGTGTAGGTTGTAAGAGATGTGAATCCGCTTGCCCAACGGATTTTTTGAGTGTCCGTGTTTATTTATGGCATGAAACAACTCGCAGCATGGGTTTAGCCTATTGATTGATACGTTACAAAAAAATCCACTTGAATCATTATCATTTGATTCCTCTTTACCGACAAAAGCCCCTACTCTAATTATAATATATATATATATTATTCTGAGCACGGGCTTTTCTGGTTAAAGCGTATCTTGTCTTTATCACGAGTTATTTTCCTTTGTTAACAATACTTGTTGTTTTGCCGGTATTTGCGGGTTCTTCAATTTTTATTCCCCCTCATGGGGGGAATAAGGCGTTTCGGTGGTATACTCTATGTATATGCTTATTAGAACTCCTTCTAACGACTTATGCATTCTGTTACCATTTCCAATTGGATGACCCATTAATCCAATTGGAAGAAGATTTTCAATGGATAAATATTTTGGATTTTCACTGGAGACTGGGAATCGACGGGCTTTCCATAGGACCTATTTTACTGACAGGATTTATTGCCACTTTAGCTACTTTAGCGGCTTGGCCCGTTACTCGAAATTCGCGATTATTTTATTTCCTGATGTTAGCAATGTACAGTGGTCAAATAGGATCATTTTCTTCTCGGGACCTTTTACTTTTTTTCATCATGTGGGAGTTAGAATTAATTCCTGTTTACTTACTTTTATCCATGTGGGGGGGAAAGAAACGTCTGTACTCGGCTACAAAGTTTATTTTGTACACTGCGGGGGGTTCCATTTTTCTCTTAATAGGAGTTCTAGGTATAGGTTTATATGGTTCCAATGAGCCAACATTAGATTTTGAAAGATTAGCTAATCAATCATATCCTGTGGCATTGGAAATAATATTCTATTTCGGTTTCCTTATTGTTTATGCTGTCAAATCGCCGATTATCCCCCTACATACTTGGTTACCAGATACCCACGGAGAGGCACATTACAGTACATGTATGCTTCTAGCTGGAATCTTATTGAAAATGGGAGCATATGGATTGATTCGGATCAATATGGAATTATTACCCCACGCTCATTCTATATTTTCTCCCTGGTTTGTGATAGCGGGAACAATGCAAATAATCTATGCAGCTTCAACCTCTTTTGGTCAACGCAATTTAAAAAAGAAAATAGCCTATTCTTCCGTATCTCACATGGGTTTCACAATTATAGGAATTGGTTCTATAACTAACATGGGACTAAACGGAGCCATTTTACAAATACTTTCTCATGGATTTATTGGCGCTGCACTTTTTTTCTTGGCGGGAACGAGTTGTGATAGAATACGTCTTGTTTATCTCGACAAAATGGGGGGGATATCTATCCCAATGCCAAAAATATTTACCCTGTTCAGTAGTTTCTCGATGGCTTCTCTTGCATTGCCAGGAATGAGTGGTTTTGTTGCAGAATTAGTAGTATTTTTGGGAATAATTACCAGCTCAAAATATCTTTTAATGCCAAAAGTGCTAATTACTTTTGTAATGGCAATTGGAATGATATTAACTCCTATTTATTTATTATCTATGTTACGTCAGATGTTCCACGGATACAAGCTATTCAATGCCCCAAACTCCATTTTTGTCGATTATGGACCACGAGAACTCTTTGTTTCGATCTGTATCTTTCTACCCGTAATAGGGATTGGTATTTATCCGGATTTAGTTCTCTTGTTATCAGTTGATAAGGTACAGGCTATCCTATCTAATTATTTTTATAGATAGTTTTTATTAATGAAACAGAAAGTATTAAAATTCTGTGAATTTAATATTTTAAAAATAGTTTGCTTAGAAAAAAAAAAGGAAGTGAATTAAAATTGTAATGAGATGCCTCTCGAGTTTTTGAGAACCATTTGACCCCTTGAGCAAAACGGTTCTCAAAAACTAGCACAAACTTTTGTTACATTATATATGAATATATGAGACAATCTTCTTATTTATTTTTCATGTAGTTTATTCAATTAAAATTATGTTAATGCGAATGAACCATAACTATGTAGACCTATTCCTAATAGATTGATCCCAAAATAGCATATCCAAATTATAAGAAATCCTATAGAAGCTACAAGTGCCGAATTCATATCTTGTAAACTTTGATTTGTTTTAGTATGCGAATAAATCGCGAATATGGTCCAAGTAATAAATGCCCAAGTTTCCTTGGGGTCCCAATTCCAATAAGATCCCCATGTCTCATTAGCCCATACTGCTCCAGAAATAATGCCTATGGTTAAAAGGGTAAATCCTAAACTAATGACACGATAACTCCAATAATCCAAACGCCGAGTCAATTGATATTTGTAATAATTTTGAAATGAAAAAAAAGAAGTGTTTTTTAAAACACTTCTTTTCTCATTCAAGTATTTGATCTCGCCAAAGAAAAATTTCTTAATTAAGAAATTTTTTCTTTTCAAAAAAATATCGATGTTTTTTTGAAATGTAATGACTAGAAGAGCGACTGATAATAATGATCCGCATAAAAGAGCTGCATAGCTCAATAACATCATACTTACGTGCATCATTAACCACTGAGATTGTAGAGCAGGTACTAATATTGCAGATGGATGCATTTTGGTTGAAAGACCCGACGTGGCGAAACCTTGGGTAAAAATAGCACTTGGTGCGGTTATTGCGCTTAAATAATTTTTTTGGTTCCGTATCTTAATCTTAGAAATCATATAAATAATGGAAAAACCCCATGAAAGGAAAATTAATGACTCGTATAAATTACTTAATGGGAAATGTCCCGAATAAATCCAACGAATAACTAATAATCCTGTTATAGAAAAAAGGGTAGCTATCATCCCCTTTTCCGACGAATCGCGTAATCCTACGATTTTGTGGACTAATAAGGTCATCAAATGAATTGTAATCACCATTAAAATAATCGAAAAAGAAATATGAGTTAATATATGTTCGAAAGTCACAAATATCATAAAAGGAGCCCCATTACATAATTTAAATTGGAAATTAAATACATTATAGGATCCATTATGTCCCTTTTAGGAGATGCCGCCACTCGGACTCGAACCGAGATGCTCTAGCACTGCTTCCTAAGAGCAGCGTGTCTACCGATTTCACCATGGCGGCTTACTTTAAATAATAATAAATAATAGTTACTTCATCTCGAGTCGTCGAGATTCAAGGATTCAATCTAGTTTAGGAAACTTTAGAATCGACGACTAAAGCTCATTTAAATTTTTTAATTAATTGAATATGTGAATGTTAAATAACCCTTAGTTAGTATTACCGTAGGATTCAGTTTTAACAATCAACTTTCGCGTACTAGAAACTGGGTTCTCCCAGAACGGTTGGAACTCGATAGTTTTGTTCTCAGTCGAGGTATAGAACTCAAAATTGTCCTTTTTTCTATGTTTTTTTTGAATCTATGAAATAAACAAAATAAAATAAATCGAATTTACTATGTATCACAATTTCATCACTAAATTAAAGGAATTTTTCTAACTATTTTGATACACTTAGTATGATTAAGTATTAATACTATTCGTTAGTGCCCATAATTTTTATGATAACATTTCCTAAATCCAATTAAGTTTTGGGCTAGACAGATAAGAAAATAAGAAAAGAGTTTCAATCTCTATCAATTCACTTTTCCTACTAGGAAAAGTGAATTGATAGAGATTGAAACAATAATCATCTCACAAATTAACATTAACTATAAAATATACTATATAGGGTGTAAAACTAAAAATAATAATAATACTTATAGAATAGACTTATAGAATATAAGTAGAATAGAAGCCAATAGGCGGAAGAATTCTTATTTTACATACCATGACAGCTAGTTCTAACTAATATTGAGGAGTTCAATACATTAGTTAATGTGAATCATTCGTCTTGAATTAAAAAAAAAAGTTTAAGCCCTTCCTGGTATGTCGATTCAGATCATTCCAAGACTTTATTACTTGTTTGTCGCACAAAAAAACTTTTCGAGTGCCCGGTGGAAACCGATTTAGCCAAAGAAAGGGCTTTTACTGCAGTTAAATATCCCTTCTTCTTCCAAATATTTTTACGAATACGTTTTTTTGACATAGAAGTACGTTTTTTTGGAACCACCATTCAAAAAGTAGTACTCATTTTTATCGTTGTATGTGAAAGACATGTATTGTTCAAAATAGATCATTCTTTTTAGTCATTATCCATACTTATCCCGCGGATAATAAATTTCATAACATAACATACAAAATACAAACAAGAATACAAATATATATATATGTATATATATATA
>CANTAL010000569.1:0-83118 GCA_947650365.1 Chamaelirium japonicum | reverse complement strand
AAGCCCACTTTGTTCTATGTCTATAAGCATTTCTCAATCTGTCGAGAATTACTCTACTTTTCTCTGATTAAATGGATTCAAGGTTGTGTCTTACCGCACAGAGACACATGCTTTAGCCGAACTTCGGCACTATATCATTATGTCTACTCTCTACGCTCTACTGTGCATGTGTTACAGCTCAACACACTACGGTAGAAGCGCCCTCAGGTTCTATTGATATTCTATTGATTGTTGGCGAAAAACTTTACACGGCGAAAGAATCCCCCACAGATGATGCCTCCCCCCGTTTCGATCTTCGAACCTTTTTGTGCTCTTTCTTTAGCACCCGTCCTCTAACCGCATTGTTGGTCTATAAAAAAAAAAAAGTTTATAGCGCAAAATATACAAACCTTCCATGAGCGATATGCCTTATTTCTGTTATGGATTCAAGTCCTCGGTACCCGACCCCTTATGTCGAATAGATACTAAAACCCGGATCCTAGAGTTACGCACACACTGCGGTGATCCACCAGGTGAGACCGAAAGCGTTATGCTCAGGATCGATGAACCGAAGCCATGTGGAGATTACATCGAGAGAATTTAAAGCACCAACCAATAAAACAAACAACAAAATATTACCAGCAATCAAGGACTTGGATTACTACTAGTAACAAAAATACATGCGACAGGTCACTGCTTGTCGAACCCCGCAAACCCAATCTTCCTCCCCTCATACATCACATAAATAAAGTAGAGAACAATCGTCTTTCGAGAGTTTCACAGATATTACCAAGGGAACACCAAGAGATGAAATAATCCGTCGAAGTAGAAACCGAGATGTACATGCCAAGGAACCTGGAAATGGTCCGTACACAATACCTTCTTCATTCCTTCTTCTTCTTCTTCTTCTTCTTCTTCTTCTTCTTCTTCTTTTTCTTTCTCCTCTCTACTTTCCTCCTCTCTCTTCTTTCTCTCTGCGACAAAACCTAGATTGGATTCACATTCTCTCTTCGACCATGACTCATTCTGAATCCTCTATAAGAAGAACCACTCACTGTGTTACTGCCTCCTTGAGACTCCAAGAGCCCAAGGGTATAGCACCACATCGAGACCCCCCCCTTCCCCCTCCTTCACTTTTCCCCACGACTTCTTCTCATAGACGATCTTCGAACCCACATCTGTAGCCATCGCTGACGATTCCCTCCTTTGATCTAACCCTAAAGCCTCCCTCATGCATCCCCTTTTATAGGAGAGAAAATCCTAGGCTTTAGGTTTCCAAAACAGTCCCAAATCAACCTCAAACTGCACCAGATTCGCCCGGGCTAGCTCGAAATTCACCCGGTCAAATTTTCAGCTATTTTTGCATCCGGGTTAATCTTTTGAGAAACCAAAACCCAACAATTTCATATGTTTCTTTACAACAATTTGGACAAAGAATTCTGCTCAATGTGCACTTAGCCTCCTCCGCCAACTTTTTATCCAAAAAATACAATTAACAATTTCCAATAAGACTTGAATGAATTTTAAAATATTTAATGTATGCTTATACTAGGACAATGATATTTTTGAAATAAAAGTTGATCCATGGAGCTAAGCATGTAGAGTATAATTCAGGATTCGAATCGTTCAAAAAAGACAATTGAGGGACAAAAATGAAATGAGGTGCTTAGTTCATGAGAGGTTTCTAAAATTTGCCCCAATTTACATTAACGTCGGATTTCATACTAGTGTTGGCTTGCATGTGCCTATAAAAATGCCATGAGCATTAGGGGTGGCAATGGTGCGGTTTACAACTAAAAACCACGATAAACCGTACCGTATGGTGTAGTTTTGGTTTGCCAAAATATAACACAGTCGCTAGGACTGACAATTTTGGATCCGGCATGACCTGACACGAAATTAACAGGATTAGGTCGGGATTAAATGGGTTCTGGTCATAAACTAGTCGACACGACTAACCCGATTAGTAAATGGATCGGGTCCAGGTTTTGTCTCTGACCCGTTTAAAATCCGTTTAAAATTCAATGGGTCGTGTCCAGTTGGGTCGGTTGGGTCTACCCGGCATCTAATCACCGAATCACTATCTAGTTAGCCTGCCGTCCGGGTTCAATACGATTCACTGGACTGCGCTGGGTGCAACGAACGATTGTGATCGATCAGAACATCCATAGATGGAGAGTTGCAGCGGAATATAGAATATATAAAAAAAAACCCAAGAATGGATATGTAAATGGTCTAGCCGTTTATAAACAGGTCGGGTACGGGTTTAGAATCAATTAGAGATGGCAACGGTGTGGTTTTGGGCAAAAATGAAACCGCACCACAACACCGAACCGCCACACCAAAACTGCACCTTGATCACCGAGACGGTGTACCATTATGTAAAACCGAAACCGCACCATGCGGTGCACCACGGTTTATCACTAGAATGGCCTAAAATGTACGGTTTTATGCGTTTTGGTTAAAACCGAAACCGCACCGTACCATGACGGTTTTATATTTTGGCAAACCAAAATCACACTATGCGGTGCGGTTTACCACGATTTTCGGTTTTAAACCGCACCATTGCCATCCCTAGGATCAATACATTATTAGTTAAATGGGTCAGGTCTGGACACGACCCGAAACCAGACATGATCCAAACACGACATGACCCGACCCATTGCCAACCCTAATCGTTGCGGTTGTGGTTTCGATGTAGCGGTGCGGTTTTGGCTTTGACCAAAACCACACTGTTGAGACTTATAATGATAAACTGTGGTGCACCGCACCACATCACACTTCACAATTCACCCACTGCATGATGAGTACCATAGACCCGGGCAACGTGTTCAATTGGACCCTATTTTTACAAATGCATCAGACGGATCGGAGGAGGTGAAGGGAATAAAAAAGGGAAATTTTATTCATACCCCAAAAATCTGTAATTAGCCCCCGGCTCCCTATAACTTACTCAACAATCATTTAATACCAACAATGCACTTTCTTTTTTTATACCCCAAACCCCAAAGCCCTTACTCAGCGTCTTTTGTACCCCCAACCCAACCCAAGGTTTGTTTAAACTTAGCCCAAGCCCAACCCGTCGGGTTGGCCGGGATGTGCGGGGTGGGTTCGGGTTAACCCGCCCAAAGTCGGATTGGGTTCGGGTTGGCCCGCCCAAGTTGCAGCTAGGGGTGGCAATGGGTCGTGTCATGTCGGGGTCGTGTCGTATCTAAAATACCTAGACCCGGACCTGACCCGTTTAACTAATCGTGTCTAGATCCTAAACCCGTACCCGGCCCGCTAATAAACGGGTAGACACGATAAGACCCGGCAAGACCCGTTTACCACCCGGATCTATTCAGTTGACCCGATCCGACCCAATCCGACTCGACCGACCTGACCTGAAAGACCCGCTGGTATTATATATTATAGTATCGGATTGCTGGTAGACCCGACACGACCCGTTGAATACTAAACGGGTCTTCCCGGGTTTACCATGTCCAGACCTAAACCCGGACCCGACCCATTTATTAAACGGGTCGATCGTGTCGACCTGTTTACGACCCGAACCCGTTTAGCCCTGACCCAGACCCGCTAACTTCGTGTCGGGTCCGAAATTACCAATCCTAGTTGCAGCCCTACCAGTGCCTTCAAGTACCAGCCAAAAGCATTGGGTTTATTTAAAAGTGGGGTGTACTCAAGAGTGCATATAATTGGGGTATATTTAAGGGGGTATGTGTTTGATTTGGGTATAATCAAGTTGGGGCGGGCCATTTAACTGGGGTGTATTGATGGTGGGGTGTAAGGGGTAGGGGTATTTTTGGGACATGAATGGGGTATGAAAAAAAAAATGGGGTGTGTTCAAGTTTGTTGGAAATGGGGGCTAATTACAGATTTTTGGGGTATGAATAAAATTTCCCATAAAAAAAGAGGACTTAGCGAGAGATCCCTGACAAAGAGAACGATTTAGCCTAAGGACAGACAAATTGTTCGTTTGAGTCCAAACCTCTGTGGACGAAAATGCCCATCACCTTATTTCAAATTTAGGTTTTAATTATGCCACTCTCCTAAACTAAGTCGAACCCGAAACCTAACCCCAAACCCTAAAGATTCATAGGCCATGGGATGAATCCTAGACCTAGAAAATCTAAACCTAAACCGAAACCGAACCCCTACGTCTCTCCCGTGGCTTCTCGTCTCTGCCGCTGGTCGCTGACGGGGCGACGGTGGCGAGCAGCTGTAACTCACGCCACTGCTACTGCATCATCGTCGTCCCCTCTATCGCTCGCATCCGCTGCCGCCTCCACTGCCGATCACTTCGTTATGACTGCTTTACTCGAGGAGGAGGAAAGGAGAGGGGGTGATTATGGTTTTAAGATTTTGAAAAAATTCAGGACTATAGACTGCAACGATCTGTTAATCCAGGGATTTTACACTAAACCATAATCTTCTCTATCCTTAGAGTAAACCAATCGATCTTTTCGTCAAGAACCTTACGCATATTACCCCCCCCCCCCCGCTCCCCCCCCCCCCCAAAAAAAAAATCGATCCCACAGCAGCAGAATAGCGTGCAAGAGAAATATAACGCTATGCCCACTGCTCGAAGGATGAACGGCACCCAGCCCCGACTGCTCTGCATCGGACCACCCTTCTCAAATAACTAGACTCAAATTACTTGAGAGGAGTCGTGCTCCGTGCCGGGTGCGTGGGCACACCATTGATCAATGGAGCCTCCAAAAACTGCATTGTTGGCTCCCAAAGCATGCATTGTGGATTCATCATCCTACTAACTATTGGGGGAGGGGGGGTTGCATGGCTTTTTGTTGTGCTAATCAGAAGACACCTTCATACAATCTTTTAATGTTGGAAAGCAATGTAATGGAAACCACCACTAAACCCTAAGTGGGGGGACACAACTTCGTTGGCTCAACCATTTTCATCCAACGTGGGGGGATTGCAGTGGACATGACACGTCACTTGGCATGCCGGCATGGCCAATAATTGGCACGTACTGGTGTTACATTGCCTTCTCGTGTGAATGTTCCTACTAGGGTTGGACCCTAACAAGCTTGGTTTTTTTGCATTTAGACCCTTACATGATTAAAAAACACAGTAATTAGATTGTTATTAATCATGCTCTTCAATCATAGATGCATTCTATGGCGTTGAATCTTGGACTAAAATAAACATATATAAATAGTTGTTGAATACAAATTACAATGATTAAGCTAGCTAGTGTTCTTTGGGAGGCTCCATGTGGTCTCACCAAGCCCAATAATTTTAAGTATAATATTACTCCGTACTGCTTAGTACAAGTATCTATGCATCTATAAATAAATACTTATAAAGCTGAGACCACTGGAGCCACGTGTTAGACGTTCCTCTCTCTCTCTCTCTCTCTCTCTCTCTCTCTCTCTCTCTCTCTCTCTCTCTCTGTGTGTGTGTGTGGGATTTCGTTCGATGTGCTACAGCTCACAGGTCGAGTAGGTACATCGAGTATGCACATCGATCAGGAACATCCTAACGTGGCACTGAATCAAAGCCACTCTGCAGCCTCATCGGTGATTCTCTTTTTCTTTTTTTTTCATAAGCCTTGAGGTGAGGGGGGTTTGGTATTGACCCCAACAGGTTTATTAAGTAGGTCCAAAGGAAAAGGTTTGTAGACAATCACATAATACACATAGATCACCCGAGAGGTCGGTGGGTATACCCATGCTCCATTCGACCACAGAACAACGAATACACCCATTCAACTTATCCAACGAGCGACACTTGTGGAGAAGACTCTAGCACTGCGTTCTCTCCATACATGCCAAACCACGGTAATAATGCACGCACTACTGTTTGCTTAGCTCCTGATCACGGGAAGAGGTGTGTAATTGGAGACTTTGATGGTCTATATGCCTCGAGGGGATTGAGTTTGAACGACCTGCTTTGAATTCCCTGTGGTTTCCTCGAATCGGGGCTTGCCAAGTAGACTACTAAAAGGTTAATTAAAACAGTGGACGCATGCTTGCTACACTTACTGGGGAAAAAATTTGACGACCAGCTAGCTATGACGACTAGAATTACGACTGGCTAGTAGCATTACGTCACATACCCCACAACCCCAATGAAAATGGCCTCCTTAACCCTTTAAACTACCCCCTAACCTTTTATGTGAGGTATGTGCCGCAATGCCACTGATCGATCATAATTTCAGTCGTCATAACCGATCGTCAAATTTAATGTGGCACGATCATAGCCGGTTCGTTGCACACAGCCTCAATCGATGAATTCGCACTCTGCCCCAACCACAAGCAAACGGGCAAACGGGCCACAATGATCGAATGCCATGTCAAGTTGTATCCTTAACAAGAGTAGCAATCTCCAATCTTTTCATTGCTGGATTAGTTTATTCCGAATCACGCAATCCCATGCATGTGGTGGCCATTGGGGAATAGCTTTGGAGTCAACACTCACTACCCGTATAAAAAAATTGAAATAATGGGGTGTGATCTTAATTTTCAACGCTTAGTGAGATCAGATCTGATTCCCCAAATGCGAAGCCACTGTGCTATTGGGTAAGAATCTTGTTGTTTGACTTAAGAACTGTGTGTTTTAGGGGTTTTTTTTTTTCGGTGGGGACTCAGTGGTTTGTCATAAGGATTTTGATACGATTTGGATGAAAATATCCTCCACAGTATTTTAATTTTTTTTTGCCATGCCACCAAACCAGTGAATCCCTAGGAGCCCGTCAAAGTTACTCGCCGTCATCGAATCGGACACCGAACACCATTGCCGAAGCTACTCGTCGTCGTCGCCGCCGCCGTCACCGAACCAAACCTAAACCTAACCCTAAGATCTACATGCTATGGGATGAACCCTAGACCTAGGGTGCTAAACCAAATCCCAAACCGAACGCCACCGCCACCGGAGTTACTCGCCGCCGCCGCCGCCGCCAGAGCTGCTGGCCGCTGCTCTCACCACCTCTGCTATAGCCACTGCCGGAGCTGCTCGGGAGAGATGGAGGAAGAAATCGAAGGAGGGTAGTTTCGGGTTTACCAATGACACACGATCGTGACACCGCTCCAAAAGAGAGGAATGAACAAGGCCCACAATGTCCTCGACCAGATACATTCCTAGAAAACTCGAGAATTACACTCTCGCCAGATGTATTGCCAATATATATGGCAAGAACAATGACGGTCCATACGCACCAGCACGAATTGTGGATCCGTCACCACCTCCAAAAAGGTCCATAGCGAGGTCATTGAAGGAAGCCTGCCGTGGACACCCAAGCAGATCTGTCACCAAATATCAACTGTAAATGGTGAAGCATATGCTTAGTTGTCTCACGAGCACCACGGTCGCGTCAAGAGCACGTGCCATCCACCACCCTTGCGTGATGTTGACGTTGCGAGTTCACCCGAGTCAAGATGTCACCCTTCAAGGTTAATGAGCTTGCCACCATGCAAACCAATCCGCTGCCATTGATAAATCGATAAAAGGAACTCACCGTAAAGTTGTCTCCCCCCCCCCCCCCCCCCCCTTGCGGATCCTATCAGTGAGTAGCATCTTTCTCATCCGAAATTGGGTAGCGATGAAAAATGACATAATATATCAAGCATAGGCTCCAAGTGCTGCGAAACCAAATTACGGAAAAGACACATCACTACAAAAAAACAATTATTACCGACGGAAATATTCCGTCGATAATAACTAATAACCGTCGGTATAATTTTTTAGCGACGGAGGCTTTTTTTGTCGTCTTCTGTCAGAAAAAATGGCGTTGGGAAAGAAAATACCGATGGACAAATAGTATCCGTCGGTACTATATGATTGCTTAAAACAATTATTAAAGATTATTGCTGACGGAATAAATATTACCATCGGTATATATCGTATTAATACTGACGAGTATTTATCGCCCGTCGGTAATATCTAATTTCTTACAAAAATTATTAAATATTATTACCGACGGACAAAATATTTCGTCGATATATATAATATTATTACCAACAGTAAGCCATAAGTCCGTCGGTAATAATATATGTATTACCGACGGATATTTTTTACCATCGGTAATAGTTATTAATATACTGTTTAATAAATTTATTTTTATTGATGAAAAATACATCATTCGTCGGTAATAAAACTTTATTTTTAAAAAAGAACATGCAAAAATCTTGTTATTTAATTCCTGTCATTATATATTCCACAATACATATTATATTACCACAACACACAAAACATGTATCGGACAATCACAGATAATTATAATATATTAAGATATATCATAATATTAATATTTTTTTCAAAATACATTACAAATGTATTTATACACAATCAAAAAGTACTATAGTTGCTTGCCCTCAACCCCTCACATCACCGTCATGGCACCAACACTAGTGCTCTTATCCACCTGATTCCGTACCTCCTGCAATTAACATATATTTGTTACAAAAATGGTTGACATCTATATTTAATATAAAACGATATTAAAAATATAAAATTAGTTATTTTGCCCTCCAATTGACTAATTAAGAGTCTAAGTATTTGAAAATCATAAGTTATATTCCTTAGGATTTTGAACTTGGTTTGAATTCGATCAAATTATTATCGGATCGCATCCAATAGTTTGAACTTGCATGATTTTTCGTATTTCGGATTTATAAGCAAGTATTTAGTAGATGTTTTAATATTTTATCCTCTAATTGACTAATTAAAAGTCTAAAGGTTTGAAAATTATAGGTTTTCGTCTTTCGGGTTTTGAACTTGATTAGGATTCGATCGGATCTTTATCGAATCGTATCCGATAATTCAAACTATTGTGGTTTTTTATATTTAAACTTACGGGTAAGTTTTTAGTAGATATTTTAAGATTTTACTTTTCGATTGACTAATTTAGAGTCCAAGTGTTTCAAAATTATAAGTTTTTGTCTTTCGACTTTTGAACTTATTTGGATTCGATCGGATCATTATTGGATCATATCCAATAATTCGAATTTGTATGATTTTTCATATTTCAGACTTACGATCAAGAATTTAGTAGATATTTAAAGACTTTGCCCTCCAATTGACTAATTTAGAGTTTAAGTATTTGAAAATCATAAATTATTATCTTTCGGATTTTGAACTTGGTTTTGATTCGATCAGATCATTATCGGATCACATCCGATAATTAATTTGAACTTATATAGTTTTTCATATTTCAGACTTACGAGCAAGTATTTAATAGATATTTTAAGATTTTTTTCTCAGATTGACTAATTTAAAGTCTAAGTATTTTAAAACCATAAGTTATAGTCTTTCGGATTTTAAACTTTGTTTGAATTCAAACGGATCATTATCGGATTGCATCTGAAATTCGAACTTGTATGGCTTTTCATATTTCAGACTTATAAGCAAGTATTAAAAAGATATTTTAAGATTTTGCTCTCCAATTGACTAATTTAGAGTCTAAGTGTTTAAAAATCATAAAATATCGTATTTTGGATTTTGAACTTGGTTTAGATTTGATCGAATCATTATCGGTTCGCATTCGATAATTCAAACTTGTATGGTTTTTCCTATTTCGGACTTATGAGCAAATATTTAATAAATACTTTAAGATTTTGCCCTTAGATTAACTAATTTAGAGTCTAAGTGTTTGAAAATCATAAGTTTTCATCTTTTAACTTTTGAACTCGGTCTTGATTCGATTGGATCATTATCGGATCGTATTCGATAATTCGATTTTGTATGATTTTTTATATTTCGGACTTACGAGCAAGTATTTAATAGATATTTTAATATTTTACCCTTCGATTTACTAATTTAGAGTCTAAGTGTTTGAAAATCATAAGTTTCATCTTTTGGCTTTTGATTTAGTTTGGATTCGATTGGATCATTATTGGATCACATCCGATAATTTGAACTTATATATTTTTTTATATTTTAGACTTATGAGCAAGTATTTAGTAGATATTTGAAAATTTTGCCTTCTATTGACTAACTTAGAGTCTAATTGTTTGAAAATCATAAGTTATCGTCTTTCGGATTTTAAGCTTTGTTTGGATTCGATCGGATCATTATCAGCTCATATCTGATAATTTGAACTTATATGATTTTTTATATTTTGAACTTATGAGCAAGTATTTAGTAGATATTTTAAGATTTTGCCCTTCGATTGACAAATTTAGAGTCTAAGTGTTTGAAAATCATAAGTTTTTGTCTTTCGGTTTTTGAACTTGCTTTAGATTCGATCGGATCATTATTGGATCACATCCGATAATTCAAACTTGTATGGTTTTTTATATTTTGAAGTTACGAGTAAGTATTTTATAAATATTTTAAGATTTGCCCTTCGAGTGACTAAGTTAGAGTCAAAGTGTTTGAATCATAAGTTTTCATCTTTCGACTTTTTAACTTGGTTTGAACTAGATCGGATCGTTATCGGATCACATCTGATAATTCGATCTTGTATGGTTTTTCTTATTTTGGAGTTTTAGTGAGTATTTAGTAGATATTTTAAGATTTTGACATTCGATTGACTAATTTAGAGTCTAAGTGTTTGAAAATCTTTTGTTTTGTCATTAGGATTTTGAACTTGGTTTGGATATGATCGGATCGCATATAATAATTCGACTTTGTATGGTTTTTTATATTTCGAACTTACGAACAAGTATTTAGTAGATATTTTAAGATTTTGCCCTTCGATTGACTAATTTAGAGTCTAAGTATTTAAAAATTACAAGTTATCGTCTTTCAGATTTTGAACTTTGTTTGGATTCAATCGGATCATTATCAAATTCCTTCTGGTGATTGAACTTATATGGTTTTTATATTTACGACTTACGAGCAAGTATTTAATTGATATTTTAATATATTTCCCTTGATTGACTAATTTATAGTTTAAGTGTTTGAAAATCATATGTTTTCGTCTTTCAGCTTTTGAACTTGGTTTGGATTTGATCGAATCATTATCGGATCGTATCTAATAATTCGAACTTATATGGTTTTTTATATTTCAGACTTACGAGTAAGTATTTCATAGATATTTTAAGATTTTTTCCTCCGATTGACTAATTTAGAGTCTAAGTGTTTAAAAATTATTAGTTATCATTTTTTGGATTTTGAATTTTATTTGGATTCGATAAGATCGTTATTGGATTGCATCTAATAATTCAAACCTATATAGTGTTTCATATTTCATACTTACAAGTAAGTATTTAGTAGGTATTTTAAGATTTTGCCTCGATCGATTAATTTCGAGTCTAAGTGTTTGAAAATCATAAGTTTTTATCTATTGGCTTTTGAACTTGGTTTGGATTTGATAGGATCATTATCGGATCGCATCAGATAATTTGAACTTGTATGATTTTTCATATTTTGAACTTATGAGTAAGTATTTAGAAGATATTTTAAGATTTTGCCCATCGATTTACTAATTTAGAGTCTAAGTATTTGAAAATCATAAATTTTCATCTTTCGGCTTTTGAACTTGGGTTGGATTTGATCGAAATGTTATCGGATCGTGTCCGATAATTCGATCTTGTATGGTTTTTTTTTTGTATTTTTAGAATTATAAGCAAATATTTAGTATATATTTTAAGATATTGCCCTACCATTAACTAATTTAGAATCTAAGTGTTTGAGATCCAGAGTTAAATAAAAAATAGCTTTTTCTCTTTGCTTCTTTTTTAATTTGCTCCGTTTGAATCATTTTTCATGCAGTAGCTTGATTTCCTATAAGTTAGACACATACGCATAAGAGCACTAATAATGGTATGAAATAGGGCAATAAAATAAAGTTTTGGGATATAAATATGGTGTAGTTGTGCACCGATCAATCTCTCCAAATTTTTGGACTTGGATTCTAGGATCGAGACTCGTTTATTCATGCACCAAGGCCTCGTCGGTACTTTGGAGAACATATTCAGTAGCAGTTTCTGGTGTTAAGACGTCCTCAAGAGTTCGAGTATGCCAAGTGTAGACGCGTACTACCAGGGAAACGTCATCCTTTGGATTTTCTGGATTATCGTGTCGGAGTAGTGAAGACTCGATGATAGGTGATAGGTTTGGAACAAACGAATCATTATCCGTCCCAGCCATGGTGAAACTTGAGACAACTCTATCAGACGAACGGATAAAAGCAGAAGATGGTCCCATTAGGCGTGCTAGAAATCTGTAAACACAGAAAAAAGATATGGGTCATATTTATTACGCACACGAAGATTACAAAGCCAGGACCAGGAGATTCGAGGGTAGTGAGACGGGTATGATAAATATTTGATCAGGAGATTATAGGAGGGATCCTCTGGAGGGTCCCTTTAATCTGTGTCTCCATGTTACTTCGTACAAGAGCTTTGGAGAGGTTGCCCAGAAGAGAGGTCATTGTTAGAATTGGTAAGGTCTACAACTCGTAAAAACCTATAGTTTAGTTATGTATGGTTAATAGTATAAGATTATAACTTGGTACGTACTTTAGTACGTGTTCTGATTACAGAACAGAGAGCCATGGCTACATGGTAATCCACTTGAGTGGGAGACTCAAGGGAATGGTCCCATATAACCTAAATACGTTCGTAGCTCTGATTAGGATTGGTCGCCCTATCAGGATAAGCTGTTGGGATGACAGAGTATGGGTGTCGCCACAACGATTATTACCAGACACACTGTCTATAGCCGAACGGAACCAACACGATGCACAGATCGGTGAGCAGACACCGGTGCACTAAACCGTATTTCTACTTTGGATAAAACGATCCTAAACACCAAGGAACCACGTCTGATGGACTAACCAGTTGAGTGGTGCTTTGACGCACCAATGTGTGAGGATCCGGATGCAGTGATCCAAAACTACGGTGTACTGGGTTACCCGGCTGGCGTTGCATCAGTGTGTCACTCCTACAGGCCATCCACACCCCTAACGGGAGGTGCGTTCATTAGTCTGACCTACGTCGTATTAAACCCTGGCCAGGTGGTCATCAGTTAGACTGGTGATGGATCCGGTTGCTCGGTAGAGTAATCGGAGGTACGATGTATATGGTCAACCTGGAAGGAACCGAGTCATATGAGTACTTGAGTCTGATGGTATTCTCCACCGCTCGAGTTGCATCATGACACCAAATGGAGGGACAGCGGTTTACCATACTAAGTGGAGAGCAAGGGAATACCGAAGAACATAGAAAGTCTGGGGGGATTGGAGTACAGCCTGCGTCGCACTCTGGGTGGCCGCGTAGGTTAACTTGGACTCAGAGGATCGATGGTACACTCGGGTAGTATGTCGATCGAGTCTAAGTTGAAAGCGATGAACCCGGGTCCCTGAAGGTTCCACCTTATCCACATTATGTACGGTCCTTGTGCCATCTCCTCGAAACACAGAACGCAATTAAAGGAAGCCAGAAGTCCAAGCCTACGCTCTGTGAGTGCTTCGCACTAGTGCACGGTAGATGCGTAGCTACGTGTGTGCACTAAGGGAAAACCCTAGGTTAGTGCAGAGACGCATGTAGCAATTTTTTGCCATAAGCGGACTTTGCCACATGGGTGCGATGCACTATGACATGTTACGAGTTGACTAGTTGCCTTCACTAGGGGCACCCTACGAGGATCTCAGAGAATAGTGAAATCACTGGTGCACTTCACTTATATGTGCCTTGCAAAGTCTCGTACACGAGGAAGGGCCAACTAGTGATATAAGGGCGTTTTGGTCATACCATGCACCACTATGCACTAGGGGGGTCGGCCCTAAGTGTTGGGAGACTGGTCAAGGCCGGCCCCATTGGTTTTAGGAGGTTGTTGCCTCCAATGAAGGGGCCGGTCATGAGGCACAGAAAATGGGCTGGTTTTGACCATTTTCAAAACCAAGGAAAAGGTAGAGATAAAAGAAGAGATATATAGGGAGAGGTTTGAATCAGTCAAACTTATTTGTACTAGGCTTATCCATATGGATAGTCAGCCCTATATAGGGGAAAAAAGGAGAGGGGGGTCGTCCATGACAAGCCTTAGGGCCGACCATGCTATGGGGAAACCCTAGCTGCCCCCTCTCCTCTCTTCTCTTCTCCTCTCTCGCCTCTCTCTCCCTCACTTGCGTCATTGGATGGCGACTCGTCTTCCTCCTGGAGTGTTTCATAGAAGAAGACTCATCGGATGGAGGCACTCAGAGATCCATCGATGAGGTACCATGCATCGTGCGAGATTGGGTGAACTAGAGGCATCTCCAGCAAGTTTTTGCTGTCCAGAATCTGCACAGAAAATCAGTGATGTTTCTACGATTCTGGGAGCTACAGAAGTCCAAACTAGGTGAAACTTATTGTAAAAGTTACGCCTCGAAGTTCTATACTTGCAATACAAATTTTACCCCAATCGTAATTCGGACTAGAAAGTTATAGTTGTTGCACCGAAGGTATATCGAGCAGATCTGAGCTCGTCTCCATTGACAAAGAAGAAATTTGTCACGGTGAAAAAATCTGCACGCATGTATGATTTCTAACATGTAGATCTAGCACAGATAGAATATGTATGCATGCTAGATTATTCTTTCACGTTAGATCGACATTAGGGGTTCGCGTAGTTGCCATGCTAGATTCATACACGCACATGTAGATCGTTTTGATAAAAATTTTGATATGTAACACGCACCACTCACGGTCTTCGGACCTATTCTTTGCTTTCGCTGCGGGCCTCTATCATCGATTCATTTTCAACAATTAGTATCAGAGCTCGCTAGTGTGGTGTGTTTCATGTTTTTCATGAAACCATCATGTGCGCACATGAATAGTATGTGCCGCCATCGGGGTTCTACGAGTAGATCATGCATATAGCATATATAGTGTGTTCTATGAATCGTTCTTGCATGGCGCTGCTTCTAAAATAATCTGGATATGTGATTGCTTGCTACCGGGGGTCGGACCCCGTGTTAGCGAATATGTCTGGATGTGTTTTTTTCTATTTGTGGATAGCTTTTAGAGCCATAGTCAGGCAAGTGGTGGAGGTTAACCACCCTTGATTCCCAGGCTTTTTGTTAGGCTTGTTTTTCTTTTTTTTCTAGAAAAATGTGTATAAGCGAGCACTTGCACGAAGCATACTAGATCTTTTTTGGTTACAGATTGAAGAGGATGACCTGCCATGGAGATCCACCACCGGAAGGATGAGCGGAACCTTGGCGGACGATGGTGATCCGGCGAAGCGTACACGATAACGGCAAAAGGCAGAAAGTGTCAGGAGATCGTATACAGAGACTTGCACCATATTGAGGAACCTTATGAATGAGACAGAGAGCATGTATTGTGTAAGTCAGGTTCAGGGGTCGGACTCTGAACTTGATTCAGTTGTGTGGTTGTTTCTTTCTATTGTTCTTTATATTTCTATAGAGAACCCCGATGTGATAATTTGATTATCTGTGTTAGAGGAATGCCCTTTCACCTCAGGTCTTAGCGCCCTTATTAGGATAGGATTTCACTAGTGATGCCTATTATTTAATTGACCCTTGATGATAGAATAATTTCCTTATATTTGGTTATGCCACCATTAGGTCAACACCCGATTAGTCGGGTGTGCCTATTTGGCCAACATCGAAACCTAGAATGAGTTGGAATTCTTCTATGACATTGTGGGCACCGAAATTAGCCCACGAATTGGACCCAACCCGCATGCGAACACGGCCCGCACACAACGGCCCACATGCGAAACCCGGCCCGCACACAACGGCCCGCATGCGAAACCTGGCCCCACACAACGGCCCGCATACGAAACCTGGCCCACACACAACGGCCCGCATGCGAACTCGGCCCACACACAACGGCCCATACACAATGGCCGTCATGCGAAATTGGGCCCGCATGCGAACTCGGCCCGCGTGCAAACCCAATTCGCGCACCACGGCCCAACTCAAAGCGAACGGGTCCACCCGACCCGCAACTCGAGCACAAAAAGGGGGGCCCACCGGCCCCCCCTTTCTTGAAAACCGTGCCCCCCTCCCCATGGAGAGGTAGGGCTGGCCATAAAGGAAAAAAAGAAAAGAAAAGGGAAAAAGAAAAGGAAAAGAAAAAGAAAAGAAAAGAAAAAGAAAAAGAAATCAAAACCGCCTCGATGCGGGGGGAGGTGGCGTGGACGTCTACGCAGCCGTAGATCCGCGACGATCCCTCGATCCAACGGACAAGATGACGTTGTGTCGCCATCCGATCCAAAAGTGCAAAAAAATAACAACTCAATCTTTAAAGATCGAGTCACATCTAGCCCGTAACCGCCCCAACTAAAAAGGAGGGGATCGAGTTTGTTTCCCCGGATAAAGGAACAATATCGAGATGGTTATGGGGGGGGATATCGGATGAAACAAAAAGATTTCAGCCATATCTCCCCCAACCGCCCCCCTTCGCCTATAAATAGAAGGGGTGGGGGAAGGCACAAAGGGTCGAAAACTAGAGACGCGAAGGCTCTGCAAAGAAAGAGCCTCGCTCTCGAAGACCGAAGGCTTCACGAGGCACGGCAAGCACGTCCTACGAGAATCCTTGGCCCTTCAAGTCCTCATCAACGTGAAGACCTTGCACCGAAGATCAAAGCTTCGACTCCTCGCACGAAGAAGAAAGCTTGGAGAAGAAGACCCGGAGTCATCGTCATCCAGACTTCTCCAACGATCTTCATCAACTCCGAAGAAGCCATAAGCAAAGGCCGGAGAAGAAGATCGAAGCCGACAACACCCGTCGTCTTCAACAAAGGCGTCGACTCCTCGCACGAAGAAGAAAGCTTGGAAAAGAAGGCCTGAAGCCGGTGCTACCCCTGCCGTCTTCATCAACAAAAGCCGATGCTACAACCGTCGTGCGGAGATCGGTGCTACCCCCGCCGTCTTCACCAACAAAGCCGATGCTACAACCGTCGGGCGGAGATCGGTGCTACCCCCGTCGTCTTCACCAACAAAGCCGACACTACAACCGTCGTGCGGAGATCGGTGCTACCCCCACCGTCTTCACCAACAAAGCCGACGCTACAACCATCGTGCGAAGATCGGTGCTACCCCCGCCGTCTTCATCAACAAAGGCCGACGCTACAACCGTCGCATAGAGATCGATGCTACACCCGCCATCTCCAAAAGAAGCCTTCAACTCCAATCAAGCCAAACACGCCCGGAGAAGAAGCCAACGTCACAACCATCGCCAGGTCGGAAAAGCTGATGACGAAAGGACTCTGCAAGAGAAGCTCCAATGCTTGAAGACCCAAGGCTTCACGAGGCACGGCAAGCACGTCCTACGAGAATCCTTGGCCCTTCAAGTCCTCATCAACGTGAAGACCTTGCACTCGAAGATCAAAGCTTCGACTCCTCGCACGAAAAAGAAAGCTTGGAGGAGAAGACCCGGAGTCGTCGTCATCCCGACTTCTCCAACGATCTTCATCAACTCCGAAGAAGCCATAAGCAAAGGTCGGAGAAGAAGATCGAAGCCGAAAACACCCGTCGTCTTCAACAAAGGCGTCGACTCCTCGCACGAAGAAGAAAGCTTGGAGAAGAAGGCCTGAAGCCGGTGCTACCCCTGCCGTCTTCGTTAACAAAAGCCGACGCTACAACCATCGTGCGGAGATCGGTGCTACCCCCGCCGTCTTCACCAACAAAGCCGACGCTACAACCGTCGTGCGGAAGCCGGTGCTACCCCTGTCGTCTTCGTCAACAAAAGCCGACGCTACAACCATCGTGCGGAGATCGGTGCTACCCCCGCCATCTTCACCAACAAAGTTGACGCTACAACCGTCGCACGGAGATCGGTGCTACCCCCGCCGTCTTCATCAGCAAAAGCCGACGCTACAACCGTCGCACGAAGATCGGCGCTACCCCCGCCGAAAAGCCAAGCCGACGCCACAACCGTCGAGGAAGCTGGAAGAATAAAGAAGCCTCGAAGAAGTAGCTATCGCCGTTCGAGAAGAAGATCGAGTTGAAGCTAAAGCCAAAGCCGACGCAAGAAGCCAAAGCAAACGCATCGGTAAAGCCCGTGCCAAAGCAACGCACGTGCCAAAGCCAAGCAACTACGACGATCACGAGCAAAGCACCGTACGTTCTAGCCGATACGATGCGAAGTCCGGAAGAACTAAAGCATCGCAAGCCTCTACCCGCCTACGTTCAAGCGCAAGCGCCAAAGCAAAGCAAACGCCAGAGCCACGCCAAAGCTACGCCAAAGCCAAAAGCTAAAGCCAAAGCTGACGCCAAAAGCACGATCGACGCCGCGAACCGACGATCAACGACGCCGAGGTCGAGCAAGGATCGAGGAAGACACAAAGACCGAGGAACGAAGCCCAAAGCCTCCCTAGCCGAGAAAGCGTGAAGCGCGGACAAGACAAAATCAACGGTCGTTATTCCTTAGCCTCTCAAAAACCCTCACCCTGTAAAGACCTCTGTCCTGGGCAACCCCTTCAAAGCTCTCGCACGAATACCACGTGGAGACGCGGATCAAAGGGACCCTCAAGAGGATCTCTCCCATAATCTCCTGATCAACACTCGCCGCACCCGGACTCGCCACACCCGAGCCCCCGGGTCCCGGCGCACTCTGTAATCTCGTGTGATCCGCAATAAAGACGACCCGTATCTTTTTCCGCGCTCACAAATTTCTCGCATCTTCGTTCCCCTTTTGCGCAACTCTTCTGCCGTCGTTACGAGAGCTTTCCGACTTCTGGATGGATCGTCAATGCGGTCTCCCAAGGGAGTACGCATCTTCGTTTCCCTTTTGCGCAACTCTTCTGTCGCCGTTACGAGAGCTTTCCGACTTCTGGATGGATCGTCGATGCGGTCTCCCACGGGAGTACTCATCTTCGTTCCCCTTTTGCACGAGTCTTCTACCGCCGTACTTCGAAGCAGGAAGCGTGTGTCGAAGTTGGACGAACTCATTCTCACCGATAAGGATTCTTCATGGCAGATCGTTCGACCGAGTCCGGAGTTGTCATTCAGGAGTCAGTTCCAACGGATGTTTTGGCCGTAGCTTCTTTGTCAGTTCCTGTGGTGTCTTTGACAGCCGTAACGACGATGGTTCAGGAGGCGGTTCCCGTGCCAGAAATCTGTGAGCGCGGAAAAAGATACGGGTCGTCTTTATTGCGGATCACACGAGATTACAGAGTGCGCCGGGACCCGGGGGCTCGGGTGTGGCGAGTCCGGGTGCGGCGAGTGTTGATCAGGAGATTGTGGGAGAGATCCTTTGGAGGGTCCCTTTGATCCGCGTCTCCACGTGGTATTCGTGCGAGAGCTTTGAAGGGGTTGCCCAGGACAGAGGTCTTTACAGGGTGAGGGTTTTTGAGAGGCTAAGGAATATCGGCCATTGATTTTGTCCCGTCCGTGCTTCGTGCTTTCTCGGCTAGGGAGGCTTTGGGCTTCGTTCCTCGGTCTTCGTGTCTTCCTCAATCCTTGCTCGACCTCGGCGTCCTTGATCGTCGGTTCGCGGCGTCGATCGTGCTTTTGGCGTCGGCTTTGGCTTTAGCTTTTGGCTTTGGCGTGGCTTTGGCGTGGCTCTGGCGTTTGCTTTGCTTTGGCGCTTACGCTTGAACGTAGGCGGGTAGAGGCTTGCGATGCTTTAGTTCTTCCGGACTTCGCGTCGTATCGGCTAGAACGTGCGGTGCTTTGCTCGTGACCGTCGTATTTGCTTGGTTTTGGCACGTGCGTTGCTTTGGCGCGGGCTTTACCGGTGCATTTGCTTTGGCTTCTTGCGTCGGCTTTGGCTTTAGCTTCGACTCGATCTTCTTCTCAAATGGCGATAGCAACTTCGTCGAGGCTTCTTTATTCTTCCGGCTTCCTCGACGGTTGTGGCGTCGGCTTGGCTTTTCAGCGGGGGTAGCACCGATCTTCGTGCGACGGTTGTAGCGTCGGCTTTTGCTGATGAAGACGGCGGGGGTAGCACCGATCTCCGTGCGACGGTTGTAGCATCGGCTTTGTTGGTGAAGACGGCGGGGGTAGCACCGATCTCCGCACGATGGTTGTAGCGTCGGCTTTTGTTGACGAAGACGGCAGGGGTAGCATCGGCTTCCACACGACGGTTGTAGCGTCGGCTTTGTTGGTGAAGACGGTGGGGGTAGCATCGATATCTGCACGACGGTTATAGCGTCTGCTTTTGTTGACGAAGACGGTAGGGGTAGCACCGGCTTCAGGCCTTCTTCTCCAAGCTTTCTTCTTCGTGCGAGGAGTCGACGCCTTTGTTGAAGACGACGGATGTTGTCAGCTTCGATCTTCTTCTCAGGCCTTTGCTTATGGCTTCTTCGGAGTTGATGAAGATCGTTGGAGAAGTCGGGATGATGACGACTCCGGGTCTTCTCCTCCAAGCTTTCTTCTTCGTGCGAGGAGTCGAAGCTTTGATCTTCGAGTGCAAGGTCGAAAACTAGAGACGCGAAGGCTCTGCAAAGAAAGAGCCTCGCTCTCGAAGACCGAAGGCTTCACGAGGCACGGCAAGCACGTCCTACGGGAATCCTTGGCCCTTCAAGTCCTCATCAACGTGAAGACCTTGCACTCGAAGATCAAAGCTTCGACTCCTCGCACGAAGAAGAAAGCTTGGAGAAGAAGACCCGGAGTCGTCGTCATCCCGACTTCTCCAACGATCTTCATCAACTCCGAAGAAGCCATAAGCAAAGGCCGGAGAAGAAGATCGAAGCCGACAACACCCGTCATCTTCAACAAAGGCGTCGACTCCTCGCACGAAGAAGAAATCTATGAGCGCGGAAAAAGATACGGGTCGTCTTTATTGCGGATCACACGAGATTACAGAGTGCGCCGGGACCCGGGGGCTCGGGTGTGGCGAGTCCGGGTACGGCGAGTGTTGATCTGGAGATTGTGGGAGAGATCTTCTGGAGGGTCCCTTTGATCCGCGTCTCCACGTGGTATTCGTGCGAGAGCTTTGAAGGGGTTGCCCAGGACAGAGGTCTTTACAGGGTGAGAGTTTTTGAGAGGCTAAGGAATATCGGCCGTTGATTTTGTCCCGTCCGTGCTTCGCGCTTTCTCGGCTAGGGAGGCTTTGGGCTTCGTTCCTCGGTCTTCGTGTCTTCCTCGATCCTTGCTCGACCTCGGCGTCCTTGATCGTCGGTTCGTGGCGTCGATCGTGCTTTGGCGTAGCTTTGGCGTGGCTCTGGCGTTTGCTTCGCTTTGGCGCTTGCGCTTGAACGTAGGCGGGTAGAGGCTTGCGATGCTTTAGTTCGTCCGGACTTCGCGTCGTATCGGCTAGAACGTGCGGTGTTTTGCTCGTGACCGTCGTAGTTGCTTGGCTTTGGCACGTGCGTTGCTTTGGCGCGGGCTTTACCGGTGCGTTTGCTTTGGCTTCTTGCATCGGCTTTGGCTTTAGCTTCGACTCGATCTTCTTCTCGAACGGTGATAGCTACTTCTTCGAGGCTTCTTTATTCTTCCGGCTTCCTCGACGGTTGTGGCGTCGGCTTGGCTTTTCGGCGGGGGTAGCGCCGATCTTCGTGCGACGGTTGTAGCATCGGCTTTTGCTGATGAAGACGGCGGGGGTAGCACCAATCTCCATGCGACGGTTGTAGCGTCGGCTTTGTTGGTGAAGACGGTGGGGGTAGCACCGATCTCTGCACGACGGTTGTAGCGTTGGCTTTTGTTGACGAAGACGGCAGGGGTAGCACCGGCTTCCGCACGACGGTTGTAGCGTCGGCTTTGTTGGTGAAGACGGCGGGGGTAGCACCGATCTCCGCACGACGGTTGTAGCGTCGGCTTTTGTTGACGAAGACGGCAGGGGTAGCACCGGCTTCAGGCCTTCTTCTCCAAGCTTTCTTCTTCGTGCGAGGAGTCGACGCCTTTGTTGAAGACGACGGGTGTTGTCGGCTTCGATCTTCATCTCCGGCCTTTGCTTATGGCTTCTTCGGAATTGATGAAGATCGTTGGAGAAGTCGGGATGACGACGACTCCGGGTTTTCACCTCCAAGCTTTCTTCTTCGTGCGAGGAGTCGAAGCTTTGATCTTCGAGTGCAAGGTCTTCACGTTGATGAGGACTTGAAGGGACAAGGATTCCCGTAGGACGTGCTTGCCGTGCCTCGTGAAGCCTTGGGTCTTCAAGCGTTGGAGCTTCTCTTGCAGAGCCCTTTCGTCATCAGCTTTTCCGACGCTACAACCGTCGCACGAAGATCGGCGCTACCCCCGCCGAAAAGCCAAGCCGATGCCACAACCGTCGAGGAAGCCGGAAGAATAAAGAAGTCTCGAAGAAGTAGCTATCGTCGTTCGAGAAGAAGATCGAGTCGAAGCTAAAGCCAAAGCCGACGCAAGAAACCAAAGCAAACGCACCGGTAAAGCCCGCGCCAAAGCAATGCACGTGCCAAAGCCATGCAACTACGACGGTCACGAGCAAAGCCCCGCACGTTCCAGCTGATACGACGCGAAGTCCGGAAGAACTAAAGCATCGCAAGCCTCTACCCGCCTACGTTCAAGCGCAAGCGCCAAAGCAATGTTGTTGATTTGGTTCTATGAGATTGTGAAAAAGTAAACTAATCAAGATTAAAGCATGCAGATTAACTAATTAAGGTAATGCGGTGCAGTGTGGAAGTTAATTCGGATATGGATGCGATATTCTAAGCTCTAGAATCCGCACATGTAGCGATCTAAACTATACTTTTATATGATTTCCAGGATTCTCACGGAGATGCGAAGTCAATCTCTCTCCGCGGATGATATTCAATAAGAAACACAGTTATGATAAACTAATATAGCGATCTTTCTCACTTCATAGGAATAAGATAAAGTAATCCTCCGTAAAATTCGTAGTGATAACAAAAGCCAAGTCTATGTAATAATTCCCCGTAAAACTTTCCGTAATAACGAAGAATAAAACTATGAAATCGACTTCTGTAAAACCCTGATAATAACGGAGAATAAATCGGACTTACTGTATGCAATTCCTATCAAGCTTTCATGAGATAAATAAGATCACATTATTTCATTGAACGAACGGAAATATGAAAATAACACATAAAAACAGAGTTTAGATCTGACTACAGGGCTTCATCCAGGTCTTAGAATAGGGTGTTTAGCCTCGGATGGCCATGCGAGCGCTGATGGCGGATGCTTTTTTGAAGATGACGAACCCGGCGATGATGGCGACGTGCGACGATGATGACATGGCTCAGAGATGATGAAGAGTGTGATGATGGCTCCGGTTCGGTCGTCCTAAGCTTCGGTGGTGATGAAGATGGAAGATGCGGGTTGTAGATGAACGATGGTGGAAGGTGTACAGTGGTGAGAGCTTCGGGTTGTAGATGGCAGCCCGTTTAGTGGTCCAAAGCTCCCCTCGGGTCATCGGTGATGAAGATGAAGATGGTGGGAGGTGTATGGTGGTCAGAGGGCAGCCTCCTCCTTTGTTTACCCGAGCCCCCCCCTATATAGGATATAGAGAGAGAGAGAAAAGGGGAAGAGGTTCGGTTGGGTTGGTCCCAAAAGAGAAGGAAACGAAAAAGAAAGTAAATCAAGAGAGAGAAGTCCGGTTAGAGAGAAAAAGGCAAGAGTTCGGCCTGGTTTTTAGAGAGAGAAACGGAGGGCTGCGATTTAGGCTGAGAGAGAGAATCAAGGAGGAAGAGGGAAAACCGGATAGGAGAGAGAGAATCCCGGTTTATAGAGAAGATCGGGCTCGGGATGCATGCATGGGGTCTAGAGAGAGAAAAACAAGGATGAGATAGAGAGAAGTTCGGCTGGGGGCTGATCGGGTAAGGGAGAGAATAAGGAAAGAGATATCGGGCTGGGTTTAGATCTAGAGAGATGTGCGATTGGGTTTAGAGAGAGAATCTCGGAGAGAGGGAAAGAAGTTCGGAGCTGGGTTTCAGTTTTAGAAAGAGAGAGGAAAGAAAGAAACGGAAGAGAGAGCTGGCCGCTGGGTCAAGTGCAATGGGTGGCTGGGATTTGGACTGAGAGAGAGGGTCGGCTGAGATAGAGAAGTTCGGTGCACATGCATGCATGCATGCATGCATGGAAGGGTGGCAATCGGACGGTTGGGTTTTGGATAGAGAGAGAGAGAGAGAGCTCTGCTGTGTTTTGATCACCGGATTGCTGTGATTAAGTGATGGGTCCGGCTGGGGCTGCATGTGTTTGGTTCTAGGATGATGGATTGGACGGCTGTGATGTTATGGGAATGAGAGAGAGTGTTATGGGGTTTTGATCAGGAACTGCAGATAGAGCTCGGGTGCAAGGGACGGCTGTGATGTTATGATCCGGGGGTATGGATCGGATGCACAAGTGGGGACTTGGGTGCCATGCATGCAAATGAGAGCTGTGATGGATCTCGATGGGGTGAGGTGCGTCTGTGATCAAGTGGGTTTGGACAAGGTTTGCATGGAGTGTTTTGGCTTTGCACGGCTATCTAGGCCATCGGATGGCTTTGATTAAATGAAAATAAAGAAAAGGAAGAGAATAAGGATATGAGGAGTTTGGGCGATTGGGATTGATTCGGATGCAAGGGATGACTCGGTTGGAATCATGATCGACGGGGTATTACACGGCTATGATGGAAAAAGAGAGTAAAATAGGGAGAAGAAAGGTGGTAGGTCATTCGGGTTCCACCATCCGGGCCATCTGATCTCGTCAACCTCCGTCATTCCATTTGCATACGTGTAATCCTCCTCTATGTTTGAATCCTGCATTGCGCCGGCTCGATGAAGCCTTCCCTTGACTGAATCATCATAGATATTCTTTTTCCCATTGATCTTCAGAAAAGCCTCCAAACAGCCTGTGCATGCTCCATCGACTCTCCATGAAAATGTTCATCACTCTATCATGATGCTCTTGAGCTAGCTTCGCCAAGAACCGGATTCATTCCCTGAAAGACACACATGAAATGACACTTATCAGATTCAAATGCGATTATCGATAAAAGGATAATTTGGACTATTGCGATCCGTATTTTTCATGCATGCAATGTATGAGAGAGAACCAATATGCCGTTGGGTTCGTATGAAAGTCTACTATATCATGGTGCAAAGAAACTCATACAGTTTACGTATAATATAAAAGTTTTACGTAGCAAACTGATGATATATGCATAATACTAAAAGGATAATTCGCACAAATTGGCCGCTCAACAACCAGCTCCAAGAAGACAACAACGGTATGCTCCTGCAGTGCCCAGGGCCAAATCCTCACTGCCTTGGGGGCAACCGCCTCTCGTGCAAACACTCCCTCTTCCAAATAAAGCTACATCCCAGCATGTGCTCAAAGCAAGAGACGAGCAAAGAGACCCTGAAGTCAGTCTGCTAGGCCAGCCATCAGGTAAGTTCGACTTCTACGTCTTTTACACCAAGCCTCCTTCGATCCCAATGAAAGAAATCAAGCCAACCGGCTGGGGATCAGAAGATGAGTCAGTAGAGCTTCCAAAAGAGCAAGTCCTTCCGATCAAAGAAGAGCCTTCGGTCACGGCACCAATTCTTCACCATGGCGAGGAAGATCTTCTTGATAAAAACGCAGGGGCTATGACGCCTCGAAGGAGAAGGCCACGATGATCAAACTACCAAATAGCACGTCTGGCCAACCACGAGCAAGATCGGGTGACAACAAAACTCTCTGAAAAAAAGACCTTCAAGGAAAAGAGTGAAGCTCCAGAAAGAAATACGTTCAAAGTACCTCCAGCAAGTCCGAAAAATCTTCTCCAGCAAACATGCCCAGAGCGGGTGACACTCCAGGAGTTCTTTCCCAATCGCTTCCTTGAAGCTGATCAAAACTTCAAGGTTTCCTACTCCATGATGGAAGTTCACCAAGTGCTCCAGGAAGACGATAAAGAAGGTAGCTCCAATATCGAAAGCATGGAGAGAACCATCGCCGCCAACGGCAAGCCTTGCAACGAGACTGAAGCACACCTTGCTAACGTTAAGTCCCACCGGGCGTGCCAGAAATCTGTGAGCGCGGAAAAAGATACGGGTCGTCTTTATTGCGGATCACACGTGCGCTGTGGGGGAAAATCTTCGTGCCGACCCGAAGACTCTCGCGGCACCAGTCAATTGAAGGTATTGACGTGGAAGATCATTGGTCGATCTATTGATTGAAGTTGAAGCCTTTTGATATGCTAATAGAAAGAGATGCAATCAGAGAGTTTGACACAAGAGATGTGATCTCGGAGTTCAGCCGAAGCCTACGTCTCCGTGCTATAGGGAGCAACCCGAATTCACTAACACTTCACTTGGAGTGACCTCGACATACCGAGTGTCACTGAAATCTCTTTAACCTCTTCAAGGGTAAGAAGAGAAAGATAAAGAGTTAGAAATTTCTAGGTTCTGGTTTCTGAAAATAGATATCAAATGATGATGGCACTGGTTTTCTCTCTGGATTTGAAATTAGTTCTCAGTTTTTTTTCTTTCTCCTCCTGAAGGCTCTGCTATTTATAGGATTCTCTGGTGGTAAATGGCGGTCTGTGCTGCAGCATCTGGGGATCCTCCAGGTAAAGCTGGCGGGCCCCGCTACCGTCTTCTGGGGGATTCTACAGGCTCGTGGGCCTACCGGGCAGGGCCGGTGGGTATCGCGGTGGTCCTCGCGGGCCCACCCGGCAGGGTCGGTGGGTCCCGTGGTAGTCTTCGTGGGCCCACCAGGCAGGGCCGGTGGGTCCCGTGGTAGTCTTCGTGGGCCCACCAGGCAGGGCCGGTGGGTCCCGTGGTAGTCTTCGTGGGCCCGCCAGGCAGGGCCGGTGGGTCCCGTGGTAGTTGGTAAACTTCTGCCAAAATTTGCACCCACAGTTACCCCCTCCAAGTTAGCTAGAGTTTCGTTCTGGCTGGCTTGGATTTGGTGCAAAAAACAGCAACCCCCTGTCGCAAAAGGGACGAAGAAGCTTGTCGAGTGTTAGCACAAAAAAGGACTGATCGGTCAATTTTGATTTGAACGGTCAATTTTGACCGATCGGTCAATTTTGACCGATCGGTCAAATTTTGACCGATCGGTCAAAATTCAACCGGTCAAGAATCGGGTGATCGGTCAAAAAACATGGTTTTTTGACCGATCCAGTAGGAAATTTGACCGATCGGTTGAAATTTGACCGATCGGTTAATTTTTAACCGATCGGTTAAAATTCAATCGGTCAAGATTCGAGTGATCGGCAAAAAACCTTGGTTTTTTGCCAGATCCAGTAGAAATTTGACCGATCGAATGTTTTTTGCCGATCGGTCAAGTTTGACCGATCGGTAAAAAATTATCCGGTCAAGGTTCGAGTGATCGGCAAAAAACCTTGTTTTTTTGCCAGATCCAGTAGAAATTTGACCGATCGAATGATTTTAGCCGATCGGTCAAGTTTGACCGATCGGTTAAAAAATATCCGGTCAAGGTTCGAGTGATCGGCAAAAAACCTTGGTTTTTTGCCAGATCCAGTAGAAATTTGACCGATCGAATGATTTTAGCCGATCGGTCAAGTTTGACCGATCGGTTAAAAAATATCCGGTCAAGGTTCGAGTAATCGGCAAAAAACCTTGGTTTTTTGCCAGATCCAGTAGAAATTTGACCGATCGAATGATTTTAGCCGATCGGTCAAGTTTGACCGATCGGTTAAAAAATATCCGGTCAAGGTTCGAGTGATCGGCAAAAAACCTTGGTTTTTTGCCAGATCCAGTAGAAATTTGACCGATCGAATGATTTTAGCCGATCGGTCAAGTTTGACCGATCGGTTAAAAAATATCCGGTCAAGGTTCGAGTGATCGGCAAAAAACCTTGGTTTTTTGCCAGATCCAGTAGAAATTTGACCGATCGAATGATTTTAGCCGATCGGTCAAGTTTGACCGATCGGTTAAAAAATATCCGGTCAAGGTTCGAGTGATCGGCAAAAAACCTTGGTTTTTTGCCAGATCCAGTAGAAATTTGACCGATCGAATGATTTTAGCCGATCGGTCAAGTTTGACCGATCGGTTAAAAAATATCCGGTCAAGGTTCGAGTGATCGGCAAAAAACCTTGGTTTTTTGCCAGATCCAGTAGAAATTTGACCGATCGAATGATTTTAGCCGATCGGTCAAGTTTGACCGATCGGTTAAAAAATATCCGGTCAAGGTTCGAGTGATCGGCAAAAAACCTTGGTTTTTTGCCAGATCCAGTAGAAATTTGACCGATCGAATGATTTTAGCCGATCGGTCAAGTTTGACCGATCGGTTAAAAAATATTCGGTCAAGGTTCGAGTGATCGGCAAAAAACCTTGGTTTTTTGCCAGATCCAGTAGAAATTTGATCGATCGAATGATTTTAGCCGATCGGTCAAGTTTGACCGATCGGTTAAAAAATATCCGGTCAAGGTTCGAGTGATCGGCAAAAAACCTTGGTTTTTTGCCAGATCCAGTAGAAATTTGACCGATCGAATGATTTTAGCCGATCGGTCAAGTTTGACCGATCGGTTAAAAAATATCCGGTCAAGGTTCGAGTGATCGGCAAAAAACCTTGGTTTTTTGCCAGATCCAGTCATAAATTATTCGATCAAATTAAAAATTTTGAACCTGCCCTTTAGAGTTTTGAACATTGATGGAGCTTGATCCTTCCTGTTTTGAGTCTTTGGTTGGCTTGAATGAGGCTTTTAACCGGCGGTCCGGTTTACTCAAACCGGTGGCTCGCTTGGACCGTTGGTTCACGTGGACCGGTGGTCCGACGTTTCGTCTGGTCTGACGGTTCGCCTGATTTTGCGCTTGCTGTGGATGGATGCCACGCGTTCCTACAAAAACACGCGATTTGATACGGTGAAGACACGTGTCTTCTCGATTTGCGTACCTGTTTTACCCTGGGTATATAAGTTTCACTGGCTGTCATTTTTGCCTCACGCTTCCAAAATTTTTCGAAGTCCAGACTCTTTTGCTCCCGATTTCTGCTCTTGCTCGATCGATCAGATGGCGTCTTCTGGAAGTTTGAAGAAGTCTGGCGGGGTCCCTTCGAAGAGGAAAGGGAAGGAGATTGTTGAGGTTCCATCCCCTTCGAAGGGCCGTGGCAAGGGCAAGGCCGTGCTGGCCGAACTTGGACAGCTGGGCAAAAGACACCAAGGAGTAGGGTTTGCTTCGGCGCCATCAAGGCCAGAGCACATCCCTAAAGTAAAGTTTGTTTTGGGCCCGCTCATGTCTCTATCAGAGGAAATGGAGTATGCGTACAATACCGGAGGGGAATTCACAGATTCGAAGAGAAAGAAGTGGCAATTGCTGCTCTCTTACTTCACAGAAGGGAAAGTGCAGCCTTCGCTCCCAAGTATCCGGACTGCGTTTGGTATTGATAAGAAGACCGTCTTCACCAGCTTTGCTAGTAATGAAAAGGTCATGGGAACCATTGTGACCATCGGCCAACTCAACTGCGGTCTGCGCCTTCCGTTGCCATCCTTCGCGCACTACACCAAAATAGACAATTTGTAACGGTCAATTAGTAACGGTTGTTACAAAAAGTGTTACAAATATCTGTAACGCCATATTCCTAACGGTTTTTTTATGTTACTAAACATATTTATAACAGTTGGCTGTGTTACTAAATCTTGATTTTGGTGTAGTGGCGGCAAGGTTATTGAACACTTCTGGCCTTTGCCCGGGGCAGGTCACTGGGAATGCTTGGAGAATTATCTACGCTTTCTGCCGCGTAGAGTCGGATTTTCAGGAGGACTTGAGGGAATGCTACTCCAGTATTCCAGAAGGTGAAGATGCCCGGATCGTGCTTGGATATTTTTTCTTCCACTATCGATGGGCTTACAGGAGGGACAGTCCGTTCTACAACTTGACTGGCGTATCTCCGCTGCGCCCGCTTACCGATACAGTCCCTTCGGACAAACTATATACAGACTGGCCCATCTCTGTCTCTGGTGCATGGACTCCCATCTCCGTGCCCGATACCCCTCGAAGTGATGTGCACGATGCAGTGAAGATGTACTGCGAGGGAGGCGCTTTTGCCTGGTCCTCCGAGAGGGCTGGAGCTATCGACAATTTATTCTTAGAGCTGACCTGCGGGACCAGGTCATGGAAGCAGTTCTCCAACTGCCCAGTGAGATATGGCAAGGCCAATCTCCTCCACCGATCGCGAGACAGATACGAGGATAATGAAGTTCTATACTCTGACTATGAGGAGGATCCTCATTCGGGTAAGATCATCCGGAAGATTCGGGCCGAGAAGAAAATTTATACTGCAAGGCGCCGATTGCCTACTGTGGAGGAGAAGCTGGTGATACAACGAGGCCCAGCGAAGAAGAAAAGAAAAACCCTTATCAAGCAAAAGGAAAATGAAGTCCAAGGAAAGAAAGACGAAGATGAAGAAAAGAAAGATAAAGATGAAGAAGAAAAAGAAAAGAACGGGAGCGACGAGGAAGACGAAGAGACCGAGAATGTCAGCCACGACAACAGTGGAAACGACGAAGACGAGGATGGGGACAGTGAGAATGATTTTTCTTCCACACCCTCTGGTGGAGATTATGGGAATGGGGGTGGTGAGGAAGAAATTCCTCCCACCCCCACTGGTGATGCAAGAGAGGAAGACTCACTTCCTATTCCCATTGACGAGGCTAAAGCCCGTCAAATGGAAGAAGTCATTGATATAGAAGGTGATGGCCAAAAGGTGGTTCCCACCTATAAATTCGATGAATTGAAGAAGCCGTTGCGCTTTAAAATAAAATTGTCGAGGAGTGGTGGGGTTGGAAGCAACCCCACGCCCCTCAATCAAATTCCTCCTGAAGTACCCCGTCTCGAAGGAGCGACAACGAGCGGGGGTGTGGAGGTTGAGCAACCCCCACCCCCCTCTCAGTCTCTGGCTGAGGAGGTGGCTGCCATGGTGGCGGGACTCATCCAGCCAGGCGGGCCACAAGAGGAAGAAAGAGGCTCACCTCTTCGGGATGCCTCCTCCCCTATCCACTTGGCGAGGGAAAGTCTCGTGGGCGATGGAGCTCCTCAACCTCAGTCAGCGCCGACTCCTATTCAGGAGAAATCGACCCCTCAGGGAGGCTCCGATCGCCGGAAGGGTAAGGAGCCGAGGGTTGAAGCCTCAGGTAATTGTACTAACTTGCCTTGCTTGTCTTGCCTTTGAAGCTTGGAAATAATCTAACACTTTGACCTCTCGTGTTTTGATTGCAGGTGCGCCTGTTGGCTCGACCCCGAAGATGAAGAGTTTGGGTGATGTTGACATCAACCACCCCACAGCTGTAATCCGGAAACTCTGCAATCTTCCGGGGGCTACACTGGATGAAGCCTTCGACAGGCTTGAACTGGTGGTAGGTGCATCTGCTCGATCGATCATTTGAGTTGTCTTCAAAATAATTCTAACTTTTTAGTTCTTTTGCAGAACTCAGCAGTTTTGAATGTCGCAACCAAGCTCTCCATGAAGGCGGGAGCAAAAGAAGCTTCAGCTGAAGTATCCCGCTTAGCTGCTGCACTGGAGGTTGTAAGCGAGGAGAGGGATAAGCTGAGGGAGGCTCTAACCTCAAAGAAGGAGGCATTGAAGGCCAAGACCGAGGCCCTTCGCAAGGAAAAGTTGGAGAGCAAGGGCTGGCAGAATGGATACGAGGCCCGGGGTCACGAGCTTGAAGCGTTGAAGAATCGATTCTTCAGGATCGAGAATTTGGGCTTCGACCGTGCGGCTAAAATAAAGGAACTGGAGGCTCAAGTTGCTGCTTCAGCGGCTAAGGAGGAGACCCATAAGAAGGAGCTGGAGCATATGCGGAGCGAGTGCAAGAGCTACAGGGAAACAGCTGAGAAGGCAGCAGAAGCACTCAGGGTCCATGTTGCCGGTGTCCAATCTTCTAAGGCTTCAGTGGCGAGCAAAGCTCGTGTTGGATCTGAGGGGGAGAAGTCGCGTGCGCATAGTGTGGCCAAGCCTTGAGACTTTTCTTCTTTTTAGTTGTTATGCTTGTAAACTCTTGACATGTAGTAGCTTGCTCCTGTACTTGGCACATTTTGATAATAATAAAAATCTTTTTGGTGTTTGAAAATTGGATCTCTTGAATTGAATGTCTTTAATACCATGTACTGGGTAGCATTGGAATAGATACAATCTTTTGAATGTAAGGGATCGAGTCGCAACTTGATTACCCAAACTTGTGACTTGAAAATGGAATTGGAATTCGTATAACACTTGTATGTGAGGGGGTGAGTCGCAACTCAAGCACCCAAACATGTTAAACGATATCGAAATTGATTGAAATTGAATATTGAAATTTGAAAGTCAGTTTAACATTTGCCAGTAAGGGGTTGAGTCGCAACTCTAACACCCAAACTTGTTAAAAAGACTTGGTAACTTGAATATGGTCAGTTTTTAACATTTGCTAGTAAGGGGTTGAGTCGCAACTCTAACACCCAAACTTGTTAAAAGACCTGGTAATTTGAATATGGATAACTTGAAACTGCTTCAGAACTTGAATTGAAAAGCTGAATATTGGCACATTTGAATACTTGAAAGAGATCTTTATTTATCACAGAATTTACATCATGGATAGAACATCTTGAGGTGCCTAGAATTCCAAGCTCGAGGCAATCTATCTCCTTCTGGTGTGATTAGTCTGTAAGAACCTTTGCCTCCTACTGATTCGACGATATATGGATCTTCCCAGTTGGGAGCAAGCTTCCCACTGCTATGTTCTTTAGTGTTGTAAAAAACTGCTCTGAGAACTAGGCTGCCCACTGGGAATTGTCTCTTATAGACTTTCTCATCGTAGGCTCTTTTGATCTTCTGCTGGTATTTGGCTACACGAAGGGATGCTTGATCTCGTAGTTCTTCTGAGAAGTCTAGATCATTGATTCGTAGTTCTTCGTTGATTCCTTCTTCAACTGCTCTAGTCTTCAGAGTACTTGATATGTTTTCTGTTGGGAGTACTGCTTCCGATCCATATGTTAGACGGAAGGGTGAGAACCCTGTTGATCTTCTCGGAGTTGTGCGATACCCCCAAAGAACTTTAGGTAGGACCTGTTCCCACAATCCTTTCTTGTCGTTGAGTTTCTTCTTGAGTATACCAAGAATAGCTCTATTGGAGGCTTCTGCTTGGCCATTGCATTGAGGGTACCTTGGAGTTGAATAGAATAACTTGATACCGTTGTTCATACAGAACTCTCAGAATTTGTCGGAGTCAAATTGAGCTCCATTGTCAGCAACGAGAACTTGAGGTGTACCAAATCTTGAGAAGATGTTGTGCCGAATGAATTTAATCACTTCGTCGTCAGTCTCTCGGAAGAGGGGCACAACTTCCACCCATTTGGTGAAGTAATCAGTGGCCAGCAATAGATACTTCTTCTTGCTCGGAGTTGGAGGGAAAGGACCCAGGAAATCTAACCCCCATTGATGGAAAGGCCAGAGGCTTGACAATTGATGAAGTTCATCTGCAGGGAGATGGATAGCTCGAGCGTGTCGTTGGCAAGGTTCGCACCTTTGAACAACTTGTTGAGCATCCCTTGCCATTGTTGGCCAGTAGTACCCTTGTAGCTTCGTCTTGGCTTCAAGAGATCTTCCTCCCGAATAATTTCCATAAGCTCCAGAGTGGATATCAATCAGGATTGCCTGTGCTTGCTCGGGACCAAGGCACTTGAGCAACATCCCGTTGTGAGATTTGAAGTATAGATCTTCTCCTTGTAGAATATAGCATGGGAGCTTCCTTTGAACTCTTCGGGCTTGATTTGGATCTTCCGGCATTTTGCCATGCTTGAAGAAGTCAAAAATTGATCGTCTCCAGTCTTCAAGCTGATCTCCACCTCCAGATTCTTTTGTAGTAGTGAGGATCTGTTGATCGGGGGTGGTCTTGGGCACTTCTTGATAATCGATCTGTATTTGCCGTCCTCCGAGTGAGTCTCCAAGAACTGAGGCAGCATTGGCTAAGGCATCTGCTTCTCGGTTCTCTGCTCTGGGGATTTGAATGAATTCAGCACCAATAAAACATTGTTGAAGACGTCGTACTAAGGCCAAGTAGAGTTGCATTCTTTCTTCGCGAGCTGTGTACTCTCCATTGATTTGCCTCATGATCAATTGGGAGTCGCTGTAGACGATGATTCGATCTACCCCCAAGGATTTCGCCATCTCTAGTCCAGAAATGAGTGCTTCGTATTCGGCTTCGTTGTTGGTGGCAGTGAATCCGAGGAGAGTGGCCTTCTGGAGATGATCAAGTTCGGGGGATATCAATACTATCCCAGTTCCCGAACCGATCGAACTTGATGCTCCATCAGTATAGAGCTTCCATGGAGGAGTTGCAGCAGTAGCTTCGAGATTTGGATCAATTTTTGTTGCAAGATTGTTCGGAGTATTGTCCTCATCTTCCAAACGCATGTCGACATCTTCTTCCCAAGTGATGGGGTCTTCAACTGGAAAATCAGCTAGAAAATCAGCAATAGCTTGACCTTTGATAGAAGTGCGAGATTCGAATTGAATCCCCAGGGAGCTCATTTCGATCACCCATTTGGTCATTCGACCAGCTCGACCAGCTTTGTCAATGATATCTTTGAGCGAGTGTTCTGAAATGACAGTGATCTGGTGAGAGACGAAGTATGGTTGAAGGCGACGCGATGCAGTGAGTAAGGCTAGGATGACCTTCTCAGTTTTTGAATAGCGAGTTTCAGACGGAAGAAGAGTGTGACTGATATAATAGACTGGATGCTCGAAGCCTTCTCTTCTACTGACTAAGACTACACTGATTGCTTGATCAGTTACGGCGAGATAGAGCCATAAGTCTTCTTTTGGAAGTGGAGCCGTCAAGATAGGAGATTGCACCAGATATTTCTTGATGCTTTGAAATGCTTCTTCACAAATCGGACTCCACCCTGAAGTATCCGCCTTTCGTAGTTTATCAAAGAGAGGTTTACATTTGTCAGAAGACTTTGAGATGAAGCGATTGAGGGCAGCAAGTCTTCCAGTGAGTCGCTGCACCTCCTTTCGATTGGTAGGTGATGGCATGTCGAGGATAGCTCGAATTTGATCGGGATTGGCTTCAATACCCCTCCTGGTCACAAGATGACCCAGGAATTTGCCAGATTGAACTCCGAAAGCGCACTTGGCTGGATTGAGCTTCATACGATATTTTCGAAGAACTTGAAAGGTTTCTGCCAGATCAGAAAGATGCTTGCTTCGTACGGAGCTCTTGGTGAGGAGATCATCGACGTAGACTTCGACGTTGCGACCGATCTGATCTTCGAACATTTTTGTGACTAACCTTTCATAGGTGGAACCAGCATTTTTGAGGCCGAATGGCATTACATTGTAGCAGTAGAGACCTCGGCTAGTCACGAAGCAAGTCTTCGCTTGATCGTCTGGATGAAGTGGAATTTGATTATATCCAGAATACCCATCCATGAAAGACAATAGCTCGTGGTCAGCAGTGGCATCGACGAGTCTATCGATCCTTGGCATTGGAAATGGGTCTTTGGGACAAGCCTTGTTGAGGTTGGTGAAGTCGATGCAGACTCGGACTTTCCCATTCTTCTTCGGAACAGCAACAATATTAGAGATCCAAGTAGGATACTCTACTTCACGTATGAAGCCTGCTGCGAGTAGCTTGGTGATTTCTTCTTGAACAGCAACTTGTAGCTCTGGTCGGATGGTACGTGGCTTTTGCTTGACAGGCTTCACCTCTTCTTTGATTGCAAGTCGGTGACAAGCGTCATCCGGATTGATACCAGGCATGTCTTCGAAACACCAAGCGAAGACATCGATATTGGATTGGAGGAAGGACACCATGTCTTGCGCTTCTGCGTCGCTAAGACTGGTACCAATGAAAGTTTGTCGAGGGAGATCTCCGCTGCCTATGTTGATTGGGATGATTTCTTCTATTGAAGGTGGTGCTTCCCATTCGATTGGTGGAGGTTCGGTCAGCAGAATCTCCTTTGATTGCTATTTGGAAGAGGGACCAGCTTCATCTCGTGGCCGCTTTGGAGGAGCAATGTTGATCTTTCGATCTGTCTTAGCCGCAGCAGCCTCACAAGACCTTCCAGCTTGCTGATCACCTCGAATGCAGACAATGCCTTCCCCAGTTGCGAACTTGAGTAGTTGATGATAAGAAGAGGAGATGGCATTGATCTGGTGGAGGAATGGTCGCCCGAGGATGGCGTTATAGCTGGATACTCCTTCGACAATTGCGAACCTGACCGAGACTCGAGTCTCTCGGCTGAGGTCGAGAGTGAATCTCGACTCACCCACCGTGATGCTTTGTTCGCCGTTGAAGCCGGTGATCACGGTCGGGACGACGTCGAGGCTTTGATACTTATGTCCCAGACGTTTGAAGCAGTCTGAGAACATAATGTCGATAGAACTCCCGGTGTCGATGAGGATCCGATTGACGGTGCTTCCGTCGATGATGAGTTTCAAAACCAGGGGGTCTCGATGTGGAGTATGAACTCCTTGAAGATCAGTGTCGTTGAAGACGATGGATGGCCAAGCAAGACCTTCGATGGGCTTCTCGATCCATGTATCTTCTTTATTTGCAGTAGATCGAACATGGAAGATGCGCCGAATCTGCCGATCGACCTCTTTCCCGGTCACTACTTAGTTGTGCAACGATCCATGAATGCCAAAGATATTGGCATTCACGGTGAGAGATGATGGGTTGTAAGAGATTTGATGTATCCAACACACTTCCTTTCCCTTGGCGGAGGTTCGACGTTGATCATGCCCGTTGTTGACGAATTCTTGAAGGTGACCCTCTCGCAGTAAGTCTTCAAGATGGAACTTCAACTGATAGCATCGATCGGTAGAGTGGCCGTGACTTCGATGGAATTCACAGTAGACTGTTTTGTCTGCTGTGAACTTGGAGTTTGGCTGAAGAGGATTGGGCCTCCGAAGATACTCGTCGTGTTGAATGCGGTCGAGTATCTGTTCGACTGGTATACTCCACTCGGTAAAAGTGGTCTTCGTTGGAGATCGACGCCCGTCATTCTTTGATCGTTTGTTGGTTGGAGGGGCTGCTGCCTCAGCGTTGTGAGCCTTGGCAGCATACTTGGGAGCTTCTCTCTCCGCAGGCCTTCGTTTTGTTTCTCGCCCTTTTCGAGCGACTTGATCGTCTTCGACTTCGATCTCTCTCTGGATTCGATCGAACATAGCTCCCAGAGAAGGAGGGGGATTACGGATGAAGTCGTTGTAGATGTGTAGATCGAAGCGGAGAGCATTCTGGAAAGCCAACATGATGGCTTCATCGTCCAGATGTCTTCCAGAGAGGGCAGCATGCTCGTTGCGAAATCTCCTAGTGAAACTTCGGAGAGTCTCGTCAGCACCCATCCTTAGCCGATAGAGAGAGTCAAGCTTCTTCTCGGGCTTCAGATTGAGCTGATAATGCTGCACAAAGAGTTTAACCAAAACATCGAACTGGGTGATGGACCCAGCTCGGAGATTATGATACCAGTCGAGCGACGGTTCATCGAGACTTCCTGCGAAGGTACGGCAGAGCACATTGTTTTCTTCTTCGTGCGGCGTTAAGGCTTGCTTGAAGGCAAGGATGTGGAGTGTAGGATCTCCTCTGATGCAGTTGAATTTGGGGAGGATTGGAGTTCTCCATCCCCTTGGAAATGTTGTCTCAAAGAGACTTCGATGTAGAGGCCCGGCAGAAGAATAGCCATCCCTGCGACCATGTCCTCGACCTAGAGGTGGGTCAAGAGGCAAGATCGCAAGGTCTTGCTCAGGCATTGAAGTATTTGCCGGTTGAAGTCGATGTCGGAGGTCCGATCCAAGCCCACGCTGAAGTGGAATGGAAGGGGAAACTCGACTCTTTGAAGGAGCACCTTTCATTTGGTGCCTCCTTGGTATGTTGAGTTTTGAAGGTGTCCTCTTGTCGCAGTTGCGGCCAGAAGACGATTGGGAAGACTCGTCTTTGAGGCGATCCCAAACACTTTGCTTCCAGGGGGCAGCAGAGGGAGTTGGGTCGCGTCGGATCCTCTCGAGGGCAGCAGTGCCCATTGATCTCCGTTGCTCGGAGTGAATTGAATGTCGAGGAAGCTCGACCCTCTCGCTTGTAGAGGGGATAGGAAGAGCGATTCCCGCTTCCGAAGCTGCCCTCTTAAGTGCATCCCTCTCGGCGGTGAGGGTGGCGTTTTGCTTTGCCAATTGGAGCAGCTGGAAGTCGACCGCAGAGATTTGGTAAGTTGATGGAGGGTCTTCAGCAGGAGCTGGTGTTGTTTGCCCAATCGACTGTCGCGCGGGGTGGGCGATAGGTCGATCGACAGATCTGCCACTTCCTGAACGAACTCCCATCTCGGGGACAGCAAGGGGCTGTCCGAAGTTGAGCCTTTGACTCATTGAACGAGTCTCAGGACGAGGTTGTTGTTGAGTGTTACTTCCTTCTGGTTGACCTTGATGTTTCGTCCGCGCCATTCAGAGAGCGAAAGGTGCAACGAGAGTGCCATTCAGTTGTCTGATCAACCGAGAGAACGAGGAAGTTTGACTATCAAGATCGGTTGTAGGTTCAACCGATCAAGTAGTAGCGGAGAGTTGGACTTTTTGATCGGATCCCACAGACGGCGCCAAACTGTGGGGGAAAATCTTCGTGCCGACCCGAAGACTCTCGCAGCACCAGTCAATTGAAGGTATTGACGTGGAAGATCGTTGGTCGATCTATTGATTGAAGTTGAAGCCTTTTGATATGCTAATAGAAAGAGATGCAATCAGAGAGTTTGACATAAGAGATGTGATCTCGGAGTTCAGCCGAAGCCTACGTCTCCGTGCTATAGGGAGCAACCCGAATTCACTAACACTTCACTTGGAATGACCTCGACATGCCGAGTGTCACTGAAATCTCTTTAACCTCTTCAAGGGTAAGAAGAGAAAGATAAAGAGTTAGAAATTTCTAGGTTCTGGTTTCTGAAAATAGATATCAAATGATGATGGCACTGGTTTTCTCTCTGGATTTGAAATTAGTTCTCAGTTTTTTTCCTTTCTCCTCCTGAAGGCTCTGCTATTTATAGGATTCTCTGGTGGTAAATGGCGGTCTGTGCTGCAGCATCTGGGGATCCTCCAGGTAAAGCTGGCGGGCCCCGCTACCGTCTTCTGGGGGATTCTACAGGCTCGTGGGCCTACCGGGCAGGGCCGGTGGGTATCGCGGTGGTCCTCGCGGGCCCACCCGACAGGGTCGGTGGGTCCCGTGGTAGTCTTCGTGGGCCCACCAGGCAGGGCCGGTGGGTCCCGTGGTAGTCTTCGTGGGCCCACCAGGCAGGGCCGGTGGGTCCCGTGGTAGTCTTCGTGGGCCCGCCAGGCAGGGCCGGTGGGTCCCGTGGTAGTTGGTAAACTTCTGCCAAAATTTGCACCCACATGCGCCGGGACCCGGGGGCTCGGGTGTGGCGAGTCCGGGTGCGGCAAGTGTTGATCAGGAGATTGTGGGAGAGATCCTCTGGAGGGTCCCTTTGATCCGCGTCTCCACGTGGTATTCGTGCGAGAGCTTTGAAGGGGTTGCCCAGGACAGAGGTCTTTACAGGGTGAGGGTTTTTGAGAGGCTAAGGAATATCGGCCGTTGATTTTGTCCCGTCCGTGCTTCACGCTTTCTCGGCTAGAGAGGTTTTGGGCTTCGTTCCTCGGTCTTCGTGTCTTCCTCGATCCTTGCTCGACCTCGGCGTCCTTGATCGTCGGTTCGCGGCGTCGATCGTGCTTTTGGCATCGGCTTTGGCTTTGGCGTAGCTTTGGCGTGGCTCAGGCGTTTGCTTTGCTTTGGCGCTTGCGCTTGAACGTAGGCGGGTAGAGGCTTGCGATGCTTTAGTTCTTCCAGACTTCGTGTCGTATCGGCTAGAACGTGCGGTGCTTTGCTCGTGACCGTCGTAGTTGTTTGGCTTTGGCACGTGCGTTGCTTTGGCGCGGGCTTTACCGGTGCGTTTGCTTTGGCTTCTTGCGTCGGCTTTGGCTTTAGCTTCGACTCGATCTTCTTCTCGAACGGCGATAGCTACTTCTTCGAGGCTTCTTTATTCTTCCGGCTTCCTCGACGGTTGTGGCGTCGGCTTGGCTTTTCGGCGGGGGTAGCGCCGATCTTCGTGCGACGGTTGTAGCATCGGCTTTTGCCGACGAAGACGGCGGGGGTAGCACCGATCTCCGTGCGATGGTTGTAGCGTCAGCTTTATTGGTGAAGACGGCAAGGGTAGCACCGATCTCCGCACGACGGTTGTAGCGTCGGCTTTTGTTGACAAAGACGGCAGGGGTAGCACCGGCTTCTGCATGGCGGTTGTAGCGTCGGCTTTGTTGGTGAAGACGGCGGGGGTAGTACCGATCTCCGCACGACGGTTGTAGCATCGGCTTTTGTTGACGAAGACGGCAGGGGTAGCACCGGCCTCAAGCCTTCTTCTCCAAGCTTTCTTCTTCGTGCGAGGAGTCGACGCCTTTGTTGAAGACGACGGGTGTTGTCGGCTTCGATCTTCTTCTCCGGCCTTTGCTTATGGCTTCTTCGGAGTTGATGAAGATCGTTGGAGAAGTCGGGATGACGACGACTCCGGGTCTTCTCCTCCAAGCTTTCTTCTTCGTGCGAGGAGTCGAAGCTTTGATCTTCGAGTGCAAGGTCTTCACGTTGATGAGGACTTGAAGGGCCAAGGATTCCCGTAGGACGTGCTTTTCGTGCCTCGTGAAGCCTTGGGTCTTCAAGCGTTGAAGCTTCTCTTGCAGAGCCCTTTCGTCATCAGCTTTTCCGACCTTTTTGGTGGCGGAAGCTCTATCATCTTTTCTTACATCAACTGATCGAACATGGAGGAAACTTCCGAGTCTGGGAAGGGATACTTCTTAGCTTCAAGCTCCTCAACCGCTTCTACAGCACTCGGCGCATCGTCAGTATGACCGAGCTTACTGCTACCAAGCAAAGGAAGGATGAGCCGGTGATCGACTACATCGATCGTTGGAGAAACCTTGCGCTAAACTCGCGAGATCGCTTGTCTAAAGACTCGGCCATCGAATTGTGCACTCAAGGCATGCACTGGGGCTTGCTCTACATCCTCAAAGGGATCAAGCCTCGGTCCTTCGAAGAACTGGCAACTCGGGCTCACGACATGGAGCTCAACTTAGCAAATCATAGGGAATCAAAGGCCAAAGCCTTCCTGAAGGTGGAAGAGGAGGACGAACCGGCGGCATCAAAGCAAGTCAACGTCACTGACCTCGCTTCGACTTCCAAACCACTCAAGATCGGTGGCAAGCTGGACAAAGGCAAAGGAGCCGCCATACCACCTCCTCAACCTCAACGGCCACCAAGGATGACTCTCGAGGAGCTTGAAGCTAATAAGTATCCCTTTCCAGACTCGGAAGTTTCCTCCATGTTCAATCAGTTGATGCAAGAAAAGCTGATCGAGCTTCCGCCACCAAATAGGCCGGAACAAGCACATCGAGTCAACGATCCGCTCTTCTGCAAGTACCACCGGATGGTCAGCCATCCCATCGAGAAGTGCTTTGTCTTCAAAGATAAGATCATGGCACTCGCCAAGAAAGGGATGATCGAGATCGACTCTGGTGATATCGTCGAGTCAAATATGACGTCAATCACCTTCGATTCCTTTCCGCCAGCACTGACTGCTCCACAACGCACTTCAGCAAGGCTGCGCATCGTCTGTCAAAGATCGATGGCAAAACCAGCTCTAAGAAGACGACGACGGTATGCTCCTGTAGTCCCCAGGGCCAAATCCTCACTGCCTTGGGGGCAACCGCCTCTCGCGCAAACACTCCCTCTTCCAAACAAAGCTACATCCCAGCATGTGCTCAAAGCAAGAGACAAGCAAAGAGACCCTGAAGTCAGCCTGCTAGGCCAGCCATCAGGTAAGTTTGACTTCTATGTCTTCTACTCCAAGCCTCCTTCAATCCCAATAAAAGAAGTCAATCCAACCGGCTGGGGATCAGAAGATGAATCGGTAAAGCCTCTAGAAGTGCAAGTCCTTCCGATCAAAGAGGAGCATTCAGTCGCAGTACCAATTCTTCACCCTGGTAAGGAAGATCTTACTGATAAAAACGCATGGGCTATAGCGCCTCGAAGGAGAAGGCCACGACGATCAAACTACAGGATAGCACGTCTGGCCAACCACGAGCAAGATCGGGTGACAACAAAACTCTCTGAAAAAAAGACCTTCAAGGAAAAGAGTGAAGCTCCAGAAAGAAATACGTCCAAAGTACCTCCAACAAGTCCCACCGGGCGTGCCAGAAATCTGTGAGCGCGGAAAAAGATACGGGTCGTCTTTATTGCGGATCACACGAGATTACATAGTGCGCCGGGACCCGGGGGCTCGGGTGTGGTGAGTCAGGGTGCGGCGAGTGTTGATCAGGAGATTGTGGGAGAGATCCTCTGGAGGGTCCCTTTGATTCGCGTCTCCACGTGGTATTCGTGCGAGAGCTTTGAAGGGGTTGCCCAGGACAGAGGTCTTTACAGGGTGAGGGTTTTTGAGAGGCTAAGGAATATCGGCCGTTGATTTTGTCCCGTCCGTGCTTCGCGCTTTCTCGGCTAGGGAGGCTTTGGGCTTCGTTCCTCGGTCTTCGTGTCTTCCTCGATCCTTGCTCGACCTCGGCATCCTTGATCGTCGGTTCGCGGCGTCGATCGTGCTTTTGGCGTCGGCTTTAGCTTTAGCTTTTGGCTTTGGCGTGGCTCTGGCGTTTGCTTTGCTTTGGCACTTGTGCTTGAACGTAGGCGGGTAGAGGCTTGCGATGCTTTAGTTCTTCCGGACTTCGCGTCGTATCGGCTAGAACGTGCGGTGCTTTGCTCGTGACCGTCGTATTTGCTTGGCTTTGGCACGTGCGTTGCTTTGGCGCGGGCTTTACAGGTGCGTTTGCTTTGGCTTCTTGCGTCGGCTTTGGCTTTAGCTTCGACTCGATCTTCTTTTCGAACGGCGATAGCTACTTCTTCGAGGCTTCTTTATTCTTCCGGCTTTCTCGACGGTTGTGGCGTCGGCTTGGCTTTTCGGCGGGGGTAGCGCCGATCTTCGTGCGACGGTTGTAGCATCGGCTTTTTTTTTTTTTTTTGGGAGGTAAAAAATGAATATATTACTGGAAAATAAAAGCAGTTACAGGACTCGGCTTAACTCTGACTTAGTAAGCAGAAAGTAGGCCAAATAGGGCCACACTCACCCTCTAACCAAAGGTAGAGGGCACTATCTCACCAAAGTGAGTTACAGGAATCCAGCTAAAAAAGTAAAGAACAGCTCCACAAAGCCCAAACCAGCACAAAGGGACCTCAGCCGCAGCTGGATTTCCCCATTGCCAGCTAACTCTTCACTCTCGCCACTAGGGGAAGCCACAAAACACTGTAACCGACACAATATCTATCCTGCAGTGCCCAAACACTCACCTACAACCCACCAGAACAGACCTGCTGCATCAAAAACTTAGTCCGCTTTACTCCTGGTAGTACGGTCATAAGGGCCCTTCGGCCAACTCTCCTATATACGCTTGCCTTTACGGGAGCGAGACACCTTATCTTTCCCCTCCTTCACCATTTCCTTCTTAAGAGCTAGTGATTCCGGATCTACTCCATCATTTTCTCCTCCTTCCTGCTGCATAGACTCTGAAATACCAAGAAAGGATAAGAGTTCCTGGTCAACAACTAACATTTGGACCGATTCACCATTCGGGGAGAGCGAAGAGGAAATGAAACTGCGTTCATGACTATTCAGTCTAAAACCTCCCACTAGATGCCCAGTCTTCATATAAAGACTCTCCACCAAAGCTTTAACCTCCAGCACCAATTCTTCATCAAAGTCTCCCGCACGAAACACCTCGGTAACATGGAGCCTAATGTGTTCCGGATCAGTCCAATCTATAAGATCAATTTCTCCAGGATCTGCAATTGCCTCAATTGGAATATAATACTCGACTTCAGATTCTGACTCTGTAACAGCACCAGCAGGCTGTGTAACACCATCACCTGCAACGCCTCCAGCACCTGAAACTGGAGCAGCATTTGGCACTGAGTCAGCATCTACAGCATCAGATTTTGACTCTGTAACACCCTCATCTTCCCCATCTTCTGCCTCTGAATTATCAACTCCAGCCTGCACGTCTACAGCAACTCCAGCACCATCAGCAGCTCCAGCCCCTGCTTCAGCACTAACCTCTTCACTCCCAGCAACTTCAGCTCCAGCACAAACTGCTGTAACAGCATCAGCAATACTACCCCGGGACTGTGTAACATCATCCAAAGGACCAGATGCAGCCGCACCAGCACTTCCTGCATCAGCACCTTCTTCATCCTTGCCAACATCTTCAGTACTACCCCTGGTCTTCGTAACATCAGCCACTCCTGCCGCTACAGCACCAGTTCCATTGGCCACAGCTTCAACTCCAACTCCATCTAAATCTTCCCCCCACCAAGCCAAATCTCTGATCTGTATACTCTGTAATAACAACATCATCACAGCCTTGGGACTGCGTAACATCACCAAAAGCCACAGGTGCATTAGTGCCAGCACCATCGCCAATCCTCGCTGTTACAGATTTAACCACCTCAGCACCAACTCTAACATTATCCCTACCACCATCACCTGTTAACCCCTCTGCCACTTCGGCACACTCCCTTAGAGGGCCATAACGATTACCTGATCCCATAGAGCCATCCACCACTTGCTCTTTCCCTTTCCTCCGGTTAGGTTTGCCCACTTGTATCCACTCATGGTTGCCTACAGCGGTACGAACCCCAAAACACTGGTTCAGTGACGACAGAGGAGGAGGAGTCCCCCTTGTCTCCCTTATAGGAACTGAGCTACGTACCTTGGCCAAATGCCTTCCCCCTTGTAGCATCGGCTTTTGCTGATGAAGACGGCGGGGGTAGCACCGATCTCCGTACGACGGTTGTAGCGTCAGCTTTGTTGGTGAAGACGGTGGGGGTAGCACCGATCTCCGCACGACGGTTGTAGCGTCGGCTTTTGTTGACGAAGACGGCAGGGGTAGCACCGGCTTCCGCATGACGGTTGTAGCGTCAGCTTTGTTGGTGAAGACGGCGGGGGTAGCACCGATCTCCGCACGACGGTTGTAGCGTCGGCTTTTGTTGATGAAGACGGTAGGGGTAGCACCGGCTTCAGGCCTTCTTCTCCAAGCTTTCTTCTTCGTGCGAGGAGTCGACGCCTTTGTTGAAGACGACGGGTGTTGTCGGCTTCGATCTTCTTCTCCGGCCTTTGCTTATGGCTTCTTCGGAGTTGATGAAGATCGTCGGAAAAGCTGATGACGAAAGGGCTCTGCAAGAGAAGCTCCAATGCTTGAAGACCCAAGGCTTCACGAGGCACGACAAGCACGTCCTACGGGAATCCTTGGCCCTTCAAGTCCTCATCAACGTGAAGACCTTGCACTCGAAGATCAAAGCTTCGACTCCTCGCACGAAGAATAAAGCTTGGTGGAGAAGACCCGGAGTCGTCGTCATCCCGACTTCTCCAACGATCTTCATTAACTCCGAAGAAGCCATAAGCAAAGGCCGGAGAAGAAGATCGAAGCCGACAACACCCGTCATCTTCAACAAAGGCGTCGACTCCTCTCACGAAGAAAAAAGCTTGGAGAAGAAGGCCTGAAGCCGGTGCTACCCCTGCCGTCTTCGTCAACAAAAGCCGACGCTACAACCGTCGTGCGGAGATCGGTGCTACCCCCGCCGTCTTCACCAACAAAGCCGACGCTACAACTGTCGTGCGGAAGCCGGTGCTACCCCTGCCGTCTTCGTCAACAAAAGCCGACGCTACAACCGTCGTGCGGAGATCGGTGCTACCCCCGCCATCTTCACCAACAAAGCCGACGCTACAACCGTCACACGGAGATCGGTGCTACCCCCGCCATCTTTATCAGCAAAAGCCGACGCTACAACCGTCGCACGAAGATCGGCGCTACCCCCGCCGAAAAGCCAAGCCGACGCCACAACCGTCGAGGAAGCCGGAAGAATAAAGAAGCCTCGAAGAAGTAGCTATCGCCGTTCGAGAAGAAGTTCGAGTCGAAGCTAAAGCCAAAGCCGACGCAAGAAGCCAAAGCAAACGCACCGGTAAAGCCCGCGCCAAAGCAACGCACGTGCCAAAGCCAAGCAACTACGACGGTCACGAGCAAAGCACCGCACGTTCTAGCCGATACGACGTGAAGTCCGGAAGAACTAAAGCATCGCAAGCCTCTACCCGCCTACGTTCAAGCGCAAGCGCCAAAGCAAAGCAAATGCCAGAGCCACGCCAAAGCCAAAAGCTAAAGCTAAAGCCGACGTCAAAAGCACGATCGACGCCGCGAACCGACGATCAAGGACGCCGAGGTCGAGCAAGGATCGAGGAAGACACGAAGACCGAGGATCGAAGCCCAAAGCCTCCCTAGCCGAGAAAGCACGAAGCACGGACGGGACAAAATCAACGGCCGATATTCCTTAGCCTCTCAAAAACCCTCACCCTGTAAAGACCTCTGTCCTGGGCAACCCCTTCAAAGCTCTCGCACGAATACCACGTGGAGACACGGATCAAAGGGACCCTCCAGAGGATCTCTCCCACAATCTCCTGATCAACACTCGCCGCACCCGGACTCGCCACACCCGAGCCCCCGAGTCCCGGCGCACTCTGTAATCTCGTGTGGTCCGCAATAAAGACGACCCGTATCTTTTTCCGCGCTCACAGATTTCTACCCTAAACCCTAAACCCTAAACCCTAAAACCCTAAACCCTAAACCCTAAACCCTAAACACACAACAGCCCGCATGCGAAACTTGGCCCGCACACAACGCCCCGCATGCAAGCTTGGCCCATACACAACGGCCCACCTGTGAATTCGGCCCACACACAACGGCCCGCATATGCGAAATTGGGCCCGCACACAAATGGCCCGTATGCGAACTCGGCCCGCGTGCAAACTCAATTCGCACGCCGAGGCCCAACTCAAAGCAAACGGGTCCCACCGGACCCGTAACTCAAACACAAAGAGGGGGGCCCACCGGCCCCCCCTCTTGAAAACCGTGCCCCCCTCCTCATGGAGAGGTGGGGCCGGCCCTAAAAGAAAGGGAAAAAGAAAAAAAGAAAGAAAAGAAAAAGAAAAAGAAAAGAAAAGAAAAGAAAAGAAAATCAAAACCACCTTGATACGGGGGGAGGTGGCGTGGACGTCTACGCAGCCGTAGATCCGCGACGATCCCTCAATCCAACGGACAAGATGACGTTGTGTCGCCATCCGATCCAAAAGTGCAAAAAATAACAACTCAATCTTCGAAGATCGAGTCATATCTAGCCCGTAACCACCCCAACTAAAAAGGAAGGAATCGAGTTTGTTTCCTCGGATAAAGGAACAATATCTTGATGGTTATGGGGGGAGATATCGGATGAAACAAAAAGATTTCAGCCATATCTCCCCCAACCGCCCCCCTTTGCCAATAAATAGAAGGGGTGGGGGAAGGCACAAAGGAGCTTGAAGCTCCCGTGCCAGTCTCGGTGGCCGCACAGCCTTCGGTGGTAGCAACGATGAATGCCCAGCAAATACAAGCACTGGTGGCCGACATGATGCGTTCCCACGGCGGCAGTCTACCTCCAATCACAACGGCATACTCAAAGCCTTACACCATAAGGATCCAACAGCTGCGCTTCCCTACCGGGTTCCAGCCACCAAAATTCTAGCACTTTGACGGGAAGGGCAATCCAAGGCAACATATTGCTTACTTTGTCGAAACTTGCAACAACGCCGGCACATACGGCGACGAGATGGTGAAGCAGTTCGTTCACACCCTCAAAGGTAATGCTTTCGACTGGTATGTTGATCTTCCTCCAGGATCCATTGACAGCTGGGATCAAATGGAGAGGGAGTTCCTCAACCGCTTCTACAGTACTCGGCGCATCGTCAGCATGACCAAGCTTACTGCTACCAAGCAAAAGAAGGATTAGCCGGTGATCGACTACATCGATCGTTGGAGAAACCTTGTGCTAAACTCGCGAAATCGCTTGTCTGAAGACTCGGCCATCGAATTGTGCACTCAAGGCATGCACTGGGGCTTGCTCTATATCCTCAAAGGGATCAAGCCTCGGTCCTTCGAAGAACTGGCAACTCGGGCTCACGACATGGAGCTTAGCTTAGCAAATCATAGGGAATCAAAGGCCAAAGCCTTCCTGAATGTGGAAGAGGAGGACGAACCGGCGGCATCAAAGCAAGTCAAAGTCACCGACTTCGCTTCGACTTCCAAACCACTCAAGATCGGTGGCAAGCTGGACAAAGGCAAAGGAGCCGCCATACCACCTCCTCAGCCTCAACGGCTACCAAGGATGACTCTCGAGGAGCTTGAAGCTAAGGAGTATCCCTTCCCAGACTCGGAAGTTTCCTCCATGTTCGATCAGTTGATGCAAGAAAAGATGATCGAGCTTCCGCCACCAAAAAGGCCGGAATAAGCACATCGAGTCAACGATCCGCTCTTCTACAAGTACCACCGGATGGTTAGCCATCCCATCGAGAAGTGCTTTGTCTTCAAAGATAAGATCATGGCACTCGCCAAGCAAGGGATGATCGAGATCGACTCTAGTGATATCGTTGAGTCAAATATGACGTCAATCACCTTCGATTCCTTCCCACCAGCACTGACTGCTCCACAACGCACTTTAGCAAGGCTACGCATCATCTGTCAAAGATCGATGGCGAAACCAGCTCCAAGAAGAAGACGACGGTATGCTCCTGCAGTGCCCAGGGCCAAATCCTCACTGCCTTGGGGGCAACCGCCTCTCGCGCAAACACTCCCTCTTCCAAACAAAGCTACATCCCAGCATGTGCTCAAAGCAAGAGACGAGCAAAGAGACCCTGAAGTCAGCCTGCTAGGCCAACTATCAGGTAAGTTCGACTTCTATGTCTTCTACTCCAAGCCTCCTTCAATCCCAATAAAAGAAGTCAAGCCAACCGGCTGGGGATCAGAAGATGAATCGGTAAAGCCTCCAGAAGAGCAAGTCCTTCCGATCAAAGAGGAGCATTCAGTCACAGCACCAATTCTTCACCCTGGTAAGGAACATCTTGCTGATGAAAACGCATGGGCTATGGCGCCTCGAAAGAGAAGGCCACGACGATCAAACTACAGGATAGCACGTCTGGCCAACCACGAGCAAGATCTGGTGACAACAAAACTCTCTGAAAAAAAGACCTTCAAGGAAAAGAGTGAAGCTCCAGAAAGAAATACGTCCGAAGTACCTCCAGCAAGTCCGAAAAATCTTCTCCAGCAAACATGCCCAGAGCGGGTGACACTCCATGAGTTCTTTCTCAATCGCTTCCTTGAAGCTGATCAAAACTTCAAGGTTTCCTGCTCCATGATGGAAGTTCACCAAGTGCCCCAGGAAGCCGATAAAGAAGGTAGCTCCAATATCGAAAGCATGGAGAGAACAATCGCCGCCAACGGCAAGCCTTGCAACGAGACTGAAGCACACGAAACTGAAGCTCCTGTGGCGTCTTTGACAGCCGTCACGATGATGGTTTAGGAGGCGGTTCCCGTGCCCGAAATCTGTGAGCGCGAAAAAAGATATGAGTCGTCTTTATTGCGGATCACACGAGATTACAGAGTGCGCCGGGACCCGAGGGCTCGGGTGTGGCGAGTCCGGGTGCGGCGAGTGTTGATCAGGAGATTGTGGGAGAGATCCTATGGAGGGTCCCTTTGATCCGCGTCTCCACGTGGTATTCGTGTGAGAGCTTTGAAGGGGTTGCCCAGGACAGAGGTCTTTACAGGGTGAGGGTTTTTGAGAGGCTAAGGAATATCTACCGTTGATTTTGTCCCGTCCGTGCTTCGCGCTTTCTCGACTAGGGAGGCTTTGGGCTTCGTTCCTCGGTCTTCGTGTCTTCCTCGATCCTTGCTCGACCTCGGCGTCCTTGATCGTCGGTTCGCGACGTCGATCGTGCTTTTGACGTCGGCTTTGGCTTTAGCTTTTGGCTTTGGCGTAGCTTTGGCGTGGCTCTGGCGTTTGCTTTGCTTTGGCGCTTGCGCTTGAACGTAGGCGGGTAGAGGCTTGCGATGCTTTAGTTCTTCCGGACTTCGCGTCGTATCGGCTAGAACGTGCGGTGCTTTGCTCGTGACCGTCGTAGTTGCTTGGCTTTGGCACGTGCGTTGCTTTGGCGCGGGATTTACCGGTGCGTTTGCTTTGGCTTCTTGCGTCGGCTTTGACTTTAGCTTCGACTCGATCTTCTTCTCGAACGGCGATAGCTACTTCTTCGAGGCTTCTTTATTCTTCCGGCTTCCTCGACGGTTGTGGCGTCAGCTTGGCTTTTCGGCGAGAGTAGCGCCGATCTTCGTGCGACGGTTGTAGCGTCGGCTTTTGCTGATGAAGACAGCGGGAGTAGCACCGATCTCCCTGCGATGGTTGTAGCATCGGCTTTGTTGGTGAAGACGGCGGGGGTAGCACCGATCTCCGCACGACGGTTGTAGCGTCGACTTTTGTTGACGAAGACGGCAGGGGTAGCACCGGCTTCCGCACGACGGTTGTAGCGTCGGCTTTGTTGGTGAAGACGGCGGGGGTAGCACCGATCTCCGCACGATGGTTGTAGCGTCGGCTTTGGTTGACGAAAACGGCAGAGGTAGCACCGGTTTCAGGCCTTCTTCTCTAAGCTTTCTTCTTCGTGCGAGGAGTCGACGCCTTTGTTGAAGACGACGGGTGTTGTCGGCTTCGATCTTCTTCTCAGGCCTTTGCTTATGGCTTCTTTGGAGTTGATGAAGATCGTTGGAGAAGTCGGGATGACGACGACTCCGGGTCTTCTCCTCCAAGCTTTCTTCTTCGTGCGAGGAGTCGAAGCTTTGATCTTCGAGTGCAAGGTCTTCACGTTGATGAGGGCTTGAAGGGCCAAGGATTCCCGTAGGACGTGCTTGCCGTGCCTCGTGAAGCCTTGGGTCTTCAAGCGTTGGAGCTTCTCTTGCAGAGCCCTTTCGTCATCAGCTTTTCCGACCTGGCGATGGTTGTGACGTTGGCTTCTTCTCCGGGCGTGTTTGGCTTGATTGGAGTTGAAGGCTTCTTTTGGAGATGGCAGATGTAGCACCGATCTCTATGCGACGGTTGTAGCGTCGGCCTTTGTTGATGAAGACGGCGGGGGTAGCACCGATCTCCGCACGACGGTTGTAGCGTCGGCTTTGTTGGTGAAGACGGCGGGGGTAGCACCGATCTCCGCACGACGGTTGTAGCGTTGGCTTTGTTGGTAAAGACGGCGGGGGTAGCACCGATCTCCGCACGACGGTTGTAGCGTCGGCTTTGTTGGTGAAGACGGCGGGGGTAGCACCGATCTCCGCACGACGGTTGTAGCGTCGGCTTTTGTTGACGAAGACGGCAAGGGTAGCACCGGCTTCAGGCCTTCTTCTCCAAGCTTTCTTCTTCGTGCGAGGAGTCAACGCCTTTGTTGAAGACGACGGGTGTTGTCGGCTTCGATCTTCTTCTCCGGCCTTTGCTTATGGCTTCTTTGGAGTTGATGAAGATCGTTGGAGAAGTCGGGATGACGACGACTCTGGGTCTTCTCCTCCAAGCTTTCTTCTTCGTGCGAGGAGTCGAAGATTTGATCTTCGAGTGCAAGGTCTTCACGTTGATGAGGGCTTGAAGGGCCAAGGATTCCCGTAGGACGTGCTTGTCGTGCCTCGTGAAGCCTTGGGTCTTCAAGCGTTGGAGCTTCTCTTGCAGAGCCCTTTCGTCATCAGCTTTTCCGACCTGGCGATGGTTGTGACGTTGGCTTCTTCTCCGGGCGTGTTTGGCTTGATTGGAGTTGAAGGCTTCTTTTGGAGATGGCAGGTGTAGCACCGATCTCTATACGACGGTTGTAGCGTCGGCCTTTGTTGATGAAGACGGCGGGGGTAGCGCCGATCTGCGCACGACGGTTGTAGCGTCGGCTTTGTTGGTGAAGACGGCGGGGGTAGCACCGATCTCCGCACGACGGTTGTAGCGTCGGCTTTGTTGGTGAAGACGGCGGGGGTAGCACCGATCTCCGCACGACGGTTGTAGCATCGGCTTTGTTGGTGAAGATGGCGGGGGTAGCATCGATCTCCGCACGACGGTTGTAGCGTCAGCTTTTGTTGACGAAGACGGCAGGGGTAGCACCGGATTCAGGCTTTCTTCTCCAAGCTTTCTTCTTCGTGCGAGGAGTCGACGCCTTTGTTGAGGATGACGGGTGTTGTCGGCTTCGATCTTCTTCTCCGGCCTTTGCTTATGGCTTCTTCGGAGTTGATGAAGATCGTTGGAGAAGTCTGGATAACGACGACTCCGGGTCTTCTTCTCCAAGCTTTCTTCTTCGTGCGAGGAGTCGAAGCTTTGGTCTTCGAGTGCAAGGTCTTCACGTTGATGAGGACTTGAAGGGCCAAGGATTCCCGTAGGACGTACTTGTCGTGCCTCGTGAAGCCTTCGGTCTTCGAGAGCGAGGCTCTTTTTCTTTGCAGAGCCTTCGCGTCTCTAGTTTTCGACCCTTTGTGCCTTCCCCCACCCCTTCTATTTATAGGCAAAGGGGGGCGGTTGGGGGAGATATGGCTGAAATCTTTTTGTTTCATCCGATATCTCCCCCCATAACCATCTCGATATTGTTCCTTTATCCGGGGAAACAAACTCGATCCCCTCCTTTTTAGTTGGGGCGGTTACGGGCTAGATGTGACTCGATCTTTAAAGATTGAGTTGTTATTTTTTTTGTACTTTTGGATCGGATGGCGACACAACGTCATCTTGTCCGTTGGATCAAGGGATCGTCGCGGATCTACGGCTGCGTAGACGTCTACGCCACCTCCCCCCGCATCGAGGCGGTTTTGATTTCTTTTTCTTTTTCTTTTCTTTTCTTTTTCTTTTTCCCTTTTCTTTTCTTTTTTTCCTTTATGGCCGGCCCCACCTCTCCATGGGGAGGGGGGCACGGTTTTCAAGAAAGGGGGGGCTGGTGGGCCCCCCTTTTTGTGCTCGAGTTGCGTGTCGGGTGGACCCGTTCGCTTTGAGTTGGGCCGCGGTGCGTGAATTGGGTTTGCACGCGGGCCGAGTTCGCATGCGGGCCCAATTTCGCATTAGGGCCGTTGTGTGTGGGTCGAGTTCGCATGCGGGCCGTTGTGTGTGGGCCAGGTTTCGCATGCGGGCCGTTGTGTGCGGGCCAGGTTTCGTATGCGGGCCGTTGTGTGCGGGCCAAGTTTCGCATGCGGGCCGTTGTGTGCGGGCCGGGTTTCGCATGCGGGCCGTTGTGTGCGGGCCGTGTTCGCATGCGGGTCGGGTCCAATCTGTGGGCTAATTTCGGTGCCCACAGACATCAATCCTCAAATTTATAAACAAGGCACCATGATAGTAGGAGACCTTTCCTGTATGTCTGACCTTTGGCTAGGCTCTAGGGCATTAGCGTGATAGCTAAGTTTGCGGAGCATCGATGTTCTTGGGATATGTAATGTGACCTTTGAGTGGAGAAATCCACTTGAGGCAGGGACTATGATATTCCGAGATCGATTAATGCTTCACGAAAGGCTTGAAACGCTAGTGGGAGCACGGTATGACCAGGGTCTAGTGTATAGGTTATCGTGACCTTAGTGTATACTCATACTTGTATTAAATAACCCTCAACTATAATAAGGGATGTGTAAGAGGACTCATCGAGATCCTCTGGCCTCCACAACCAACTGCTTTGTGTCTGGGTAGAAGGGCATAGCTCTACACCCCCTAGGGTGGGTTAAGTTTTTCCATGCCAGATAACTTAGCGGTCTCCTTCAGGATATGGCGGTTACGGGGCCATGAGAGAAGGACTTTTTTCCCACCCTAGTGGGGGCCACATGAACTCCCGTACCGTAATTGTTTAGGCTTATGGGTAAGCATCCAAAGTGGACGTGAGGCATTCGTTGCTCAAACAATGGAGATCACGTGGCACTGACCAAAAGGACAACCATGGTTCATCAAAGCCCTTAGTTAGCAGATTTGGATAGGGTCAAAGGAAAGGCCCATGTAAGCGGATTGACGCTGCATGATGCCCCCTAGGGCAGGTGCAGTCGATTCCAAGATCTTACATACATGATTAATTAATCCACAGAGATGGCTTCGCTTGAGGGTAGCGTTGGCATTTGGATATAATTAGCTTATTTTCAAAATCCATAAAATGAGTTTTCTGTATTCTTTTATTCAACCATATAGTTCCCCTGTCCGCTATCCCATAAGAAGAACTAGTTATCAGGTCTCTAACTACGTAGAGTGGAAACACTATCTTTAGCTTATGCTTAGGGTAGTAAATGTATATTGGCTTCCAACCTTAATATCCCTGTACCAGACCTAACGGGTCCAGATGTCACTAGGACACTAACGATGGCATATGACGACTATCGAGAGTCTAAGGAGATGTGCAAGTTCTGTTTCATAGCAGACTTGAGGACAACTCTTTAGAAGCAAGTCAGAGATATGTCGGGTCTTCTGAAATAAAGTTTTACTTGTATTAGATATCAGAGAGGTGAGGTTTATAGACTAATATCTTTTCCATCAAGAGACTCGTCGGTACAGAGATGTCTGAGGGTATGTTTATTCGGGAACACATCTTTGAGTTCCAGATCGAACTAGATTCCAAAGACATGGTGCCAGATGATAAGATGGTGGAAGACGTCTGTCTTGCATCCTTGTTTGGAACCTTCGAAGGCGTTATCAGATACTTTAACTTTAACAAGCTAGAGATGATAAACACAGAACTTCTAAGGAGATTTCATGGAGACAAAGGATAAGATCAAGATTAAAAGCAATGCCTTTAGTGCTTAACCTAGGTCTTCTTTAGAAGAACCTAAAGGAGTAACTTATTAGAGATTGAAAACTATTCTAGTGCAGAAACTTGTGTGGACTCCTAAGTCTGGTGACGCCAAAGACGGAAGTGTTTCCGTTGTGGCAATAATAGGGGCTATTTGAAGATTGAATATAGACTCAGGGTGTTAGGGGCTAAGTCACTATCTAGTAGCAGTTCTTCTGCTTCTTGGAATATAGACTTTGGGTCTACAGAGATTCAAGGAAAGCAGATGGCTACTTTATGATGAAGTAATCCTAACATAGGTACTGATGCTATAAGCCGCTACGGATTCTGTCAGATATGTTATCCTAGTCTTTTCGAAATAAGGATTTTGATCTTTAGCTAGAAATTTCGTTCTGTTTCCTCCTCGGTAAATGAAGTTTTTAGTTTTAGACAGCACCGAAGGTGTGTATCTTAAACTGAATAGATAGCTTCATTACTAAAGGAACAGATCAGAATAATATTTTTGAATTTAATCCTAATTTGGAAATATATTTCATGGCAGCTGTAGCGTCTAATTGAAATTCATTTAAATCCTTCGAAGAAGCTATCCTATTTATGACCCCTCTGATTTAGATATTTTACCTTAGATAAATTCAGATGTAATAAAAGGCCGAGTTTATGTTCAGAGATTCATCGAAGATCTTTCTAACCTATGAGTATTATCTGGAAGACAGAATAACTAATAGGGCCACTAAGGTATTGGTGTTAGTTATTTTTGATGTCTATGGTTCCAAGAGTGTCCAGACGATAGGAGTCTCTTCGATTTAATCGAGAGAACGAGAACCTATCGGACGGGTTCCATAGGGCCCTAAGGGAGCATGGGATTGTCTCCCAAGTAAATTATCAAAGGATAACACATCAAAATAAAGTCTCCGAGAGAAGAAATCAGACCCTGTTTGACATGGTCTGAAGAAAAATGTACTACCCACCTTCAGGTGGGGTAGTACCTTAAAACAATGGCTTATATCTGAAACTACCTCTCATCTGGATTAAGGCCTCAGACCTATAGAGAGCTATAGTCTAAGCGAAAGCTGATACTATAGGGTCTCGAGATATAGGGTTGTCCTGCACTTGTGTGAAAGGACAAGAGGGATGAGATGAAGATGAAGTTCCAGGTATATCTGTTTATAGGTTACCCTAAAGAGGCATAAGGTGGACTATTCTATGACCTTGAGGTTTGGAAGGTAATCGTTTCTACGAACACCATCTACCTAGATCAGAATTATATTATAGACCATAAGTTTATCAGTAAGATAAGTCTTGGTGAACTACTGGGTATTGGTAGAGAGTGCGTATTTGAAAACGTAGTGGGAGTAGATGATACAAGAAACTAGTATACCAGACACTGTAGAAATGATTCACTTTTGTACCACCACCACCTCGTCGTTGTGGAACCATCAGAGCTCTTGAAAGATACTATGAAAAAACTTTGATAGTTAATCCAGAGTTTCAGGAGGATGATCCCTAGAGCTACGAAGAAGTAGTGGGAGCTTCGACAGCTCTAATTGGCAAAAGACCATGGAGACAAGTTTCCATCAATGTCCCTTGGAACTGTCTCGACTCTTATTACACTGTCACCCTTCTAGGTGTAGGAGGTGTATAAGAAGAGCACCCGGTTAAGACTTAAGTAGCTAGATTAGTTGACAAATAAGAAGGGTTTGACTATATCAAAGCCATCTCACTGGTAGTTATGCCTAAGTCTATTTCGGATCCTCTTAATCTATCGCAGCCCATTACAGTTGGGAGATATGGTTGATGGATTCAAGACAGTTATTCCCTAATGGGAATTTGGAAAGGACATATGGATGATGCAGCCACAGGCTTTGTGTCAGTAGGTCAGGAAGATATGGAATGCAAGTTGCAAAGGTCCATTTATGGACTGATGCAAGCATCCAGGTTGGAATATCTATTTTGATCAAGGGAATCCGCTCACACGGATTTGATCAGAATGAGGATAAATCAAGTGGGTACAAGAAAGGTAAAAGAGCTACAAGGGTGTACGTAGTACTTTACGTTAACGATATTCTACTGATTAAAAATGATGTAAAAATATTGTTTACGGTAAAGGTTTATAGTCATCACAATTCGATGTGAAAGACCCTAGTGAGGTGAGTTATGTTCTGGGAATCAAGGTAACTCGAGATTACCAGAGCAAGGTTCTCTTGCTGTCACAGGCTACGCATAAAGATAAGATTCTAGCCAGATTCGGTTTACGAGGCTAGATATCTATTGCGCAGCAGAATTCATGGGTCGGTTTCAGTCGAACCTGGGTCCAGATCACTGGACTAAAGTGAAGGGTATACTCAGAAGTCCTCATCAAGTGAGGATTGTGAGTTAGTTTGCACTTCGCAGGTCCTGATATCGATTGGACACACAGGGTCTGACTTTGGTGTCAGATGTGCGTTCTAGATAATCAATTTCAGGAATTATTTTTATTTTGAGATTAGAAGCAGTAGTTGGTAGAGTGTGAAGCAAGAGTGCATCACAGACTCCACTACAGAAGCTGAGCACGTTGTTCCGTGCAAGGTAGTCTAATTGGTGGTACAGCTTAGGAAGTTTTTAGAGAACTTGGGACGCTTACCAGAGGCTCAGTTATCTGTTGTTACAATAGAAGAGTGGTAAGCAAGGTCTAAGGAGACTAGGCACCACTTAAGGGGAAACCCATCAAGTGCAAACTCCATTTGATCTGACAGTTATAGGAGGAAATGAAAGTAGCGGTACTGAGGTGGAATCTACAGATAATATTGCCAATTCCTTTAGAGAATTCCTGCAAAGGCTTTTGGACAGCATGTAGAAGCTATGGAGCTCAATACCGTTTTTCATCGTTAGACCTAGTGGGAGATTGTTAGAATTGGTGAGGCCTACAACTCATAAAAACCTATAGTTAGCTATATATGGTTGATAGTATAAGATTGCAACTTGGTACGTACTTTAGTACGTGTTCTAATTATAAAATAGAGATCCATGGCTACATGGTAATCCACTTGAGTGGGAGACTCAAGGGACTGGTCCCATGTAACCTAAATACGTTTGCAGCTCTGATTAGGGTTGGTCACCCTATCAAGATAAGCTGTTGGGATGACAGAGCGTGTGTGTCTCCACCACGGTCATTACCAGACACAGTGTCTGTGGCCGAACGGAACCAACACGGTGCACAGATCGGTGAGCAGACACCGGTGCACTAAACCGTGTTTCTACTTAGGGTAAAACGGTCCTAAACCCTGAGGAACCACGTCTGATAGACTAACCAGTTGAGTGGTGCTTTGGCGCACCAATGTGTGAGGATCCGGATGCAATGATCCAAAACCACGGTGTACTTGGTTACCCGGATGGCGTTAAATCCGCATGTCACTCCTGCAGGCCATCCATACCCCTAATGGGAGGTACGTTCCTTTATCTGACTTACGTTATATTAAACCCTGGCCAGGTGGTCATCACTTGGACTGGTGACAGATCCGGTTGCTCGGTAGAGTAATCGGAGGTACGATGTATGTGATCAACCTAGAAAGAACCGAGTCATATGAGCACTCGAGTCTGACGGTATTCTCTACCGCTCGAGTTGCATCATGGCACCAGATGGAGGGACAGTGGGTTTACCATACTAAGCAGAGAGCAGGGGAATCCAGGAGAACATAGTAAGTCCGGGGGGATTGGAGTGCAGCCTGTGTCGCACTCTAGGTGGCCACGTAGGTTAACTCGGACTCAGAGGATTGATGGTACACTCGGGTAGTGTATCGATTGAGTCTAAGTTAGAAGCCATGAATCCTGGTCCCTGAATATTCCACCTTATCCACATTATGTACGATCCTTGTACCATCTCTTCGAAACACAGAATGCAGTTAGACGAAGCGAGAAGTCCAAGCCTATGCTCCGTGAGTGCTTCGCACTAGTGCACGGTAGATACGTAGCTATGTGTGTGTACTAAGAGAAAACCCTAGGTTAGTGGAGAGACGCATGTAGCAATTCCTTGCCATAAGTGGGCTTTGCCACATGGGTACGATGCACCAGGACATATTGCGAGTTGACTAGTTGACTTCACTAGGGGCACCATACGGGAACCTTAGAGAATAGTGAAATCACTGGTGCACTTCACTTATCTGTGCCTTGCAAAGTCTCGTACACGAGGAATGACCCACTAGTGACATAAGGGCGTTTTGGTCATACCATGCACCACTATGCACTAGAGGGGCCGGCCCTAAGTGTTGGGAGACTAGTCAAGGCCGGCCCCATTGGTTTTAGGAGGTTGTTGCCTTCAATGAAGGGGCCGATCATGACGCACAGAAAATGGGCTGGTTTTGACCGTTTTCAAAACCAAGGAAAATATAGAGATAAAAGAAGAGATATATAGGGAGAGGTTTGAATTAGTCAACCTTATCCATACTAGGCTTATCTATATGGATAGGCCGGCCCTATATAGGAGAAAAGGGGAGAGGGGGGTCAGCCATGACAAGCCTTAGGGCCGGCCATGCTATGGGGAAACCCTAGCCGCCTCCTCGCCTCTCTTCTCTTCTCCTCTCTTGCCTCTCTCTCCCTCGCTTGCACCATTGGATGGCAACTCATTTTCCTTGCGGAGTGTTTCGTAGAAGGAGAAGGCTCATCGGATAGAGGCACTCATAGATCCATCGACGAGGTGTCATGCATCGTGCGAGATCGGGTGAACTAGAAGGCATCTCCCGCAAGCTTTTGCTGTCCAGAATCTACACAGAAAATCAGTGATGTTTTTGTGATTCCGGGAGTTATAGAAGTCCAACCGAGGTGAAACTTGTTGCAAAAGTTGTATCTCGAAGTTCTATACTTGAATTCCAAATTTCAGCCCAATCGGAGTTTAGAGCAGAAAGTTATGGCTGTTGCACCGAAGGTATATCGAGCAGATCCGAGCCCGTTTTCATCGACAAAGAAGAAACTTATCGCGGTGAAAGAACCCGCACGCAGGTATGATCTCTAACATATTGATCTTGCACAGATAGAACATGCATACATGCTAGATTGTTCTTTCACGTTAGATCGACATTAGGGGTTCACGTAGTTGCTATGCTAGATTCATACACGCACGTGTAGATCGTTTCGATGAAAATTTTGATATGTAACGCACATCGCTCACGGTCTTCGGACCTATTCTTTGCTTCCCCTGTGGGCCTCTACCATGGATTCTTTTCCAACAGTCTTTACAAGCTAGGTTTTAGGTTTCTTGAGAGGTCAAGTGGTTTTGGCCTTTGATTTTGTCTCTTTCGTTCTTTGTGCATTCTCGGCTAAGGGACTTTCGATATTATTTTCTCGATCTTCGTATCTCTCTCGACTTTTACTGGACCTTGGCATCCTCAATCATCGGTTCACGGTGCCAATCTTGGTTTCACCTTCACCTTTGGCTTCAGACGTCTAACTCTGGCTTTGCTTTAGCGTAGCTCTGGCATCGGCGTAACTTTGGCATTTAACTCTTTAATGTAAAAGGGGTAATGGCTTGCATTGCTTTTATTATTCTAAAGTTTACAACGTATCGGCTAGAAAGTGTGTTGTTTTACTCGTGATCCTTCTTAGTTGCTTGGCTTTGCTTTGGTTTTGGCTTTGGCTTCTGGCGTCTGGTTTTAGCTTAGCTTTAGTTTCATGCGTCTAGCTCCAGTGTTGTTTTGCCGTAACTCTGGTGTTGGTGTAGCTTTGGCGTAGCGCTTGAACGTAGAAGGGGTAGAGGCTTGTGGTAATTTTATTCTTCCGGATTTCTCGTCGTATCGGCTATAAAGTGCGTTGCTTTGCTCATGATCCTTCGCAATTGCTTAGCTTCAGCACGTGTGTAGCTTTAGCGTGGGTATAGCTCTTGCTTTTTTTGGCTTTGGCTTTGGCTTTTGGCTTTGGTTTGATCTTTACCTCGAACGATGATGGTGAGGTCTTCGAGTTTTTTTTATTCTTTCAGCTTCCTCCTTTTAGGGATGGGACGTTGGCGACAATGGTTGTAGCGTCGGCTTTACTTCTTTTCTTCTTTGGGCCTTTTTGGCATGATCGGAGTTAAAGGTTTCCTTTGAAGATGGCGGGTATAGCACTGATCTCAGTACGACGATTGTAGCGTCGGCTTTTATTGATGAAGATAGTGGGTATAGCATCGATCTTCGTATGACGGTTGTAGCATTTATTTTGTTGTTGAAGATGGCGGGTATAACACTGATCTTCGTGCGACGGCTATAGTTTCGGCTTGTTATTGAAGACGATAGGTATAGCATCAATTTTTGTGTGACGATTGTAGCATCAACTTTGTTGCCGAAGACGACGAATGTAGCACCGATCTCTATGTGATGGTTATACCATCGATTTATTCTCCGGACGTATTTGCCATAATTGGAGTTGAAGGCTTTGTTGAAGATAACGGGTGTAGCACCGCTTCAGATATCATTCTCCAAGCTTTCTTCTTCGTGAATAGAGCATATATTTGTTGAAGATGATATGTGTGGCATTGCTTTGGGTATCATTTTCCAAGATTTATTCTTTGTCAATGGAGTAGATGTTTATTGAAGACAACAGACGTGTTGCCGCTTCGATCTTCTTCTCCGGGATTCTTTGATATTTTTGGAGTTGAATGCTTATTGAAGACGACGGGGTGATGCCGACTTTGGGACTTTTTCTCTAAGCTTTCTTCTTCGTGAACGGAGTTGAAGCTTTAATTTCTTGTGCAAGGTGTTCACGTTGATGATGACTTTCGTGGGCCCGTACCTCGTGAAGCCTTGAGTTGTTTAGTGTGAGCCTTCTTGTTTGCAAAGCATTTGTGTTTTAAGTTTCCGGCCTTTGATGTCATTCCCCCACCCCTCTATTTATAGACGAAGGAGAGAGGATGAAAAATATATGACTACGATTTTTGAATCCCTTGAATATCTCTTCCCATAACCGTTGGGATTTATCTTCCTTTTTTTGAAAGAAAACAACATTTATCTCTTTCATTTTTTGTAGCGACAGTTATGGGCTAGATATGGCTCAATCTTTTGGGATATGAGTCATCTTTGCATATTTAATCGATGACGACATGACTTTGAATTTGGTTCGTCGGATCATGGGATCGATGTGGATCCACGGTTTGTGTAGACGTCCACGCTACCTCCCCTCGCACTATGCGGATTTGTTTCCATTTCTTTTCTTTTCTTTTCTTTTTCTGGCCGGCTGCACCTCCCTGCGGTGGAGGGGGCCACGATTTGCATGAAGGGGGCCAATGGGCCCAACTTTCGGGTGGGCATGTTCGGCCCCTTTTTGGGTTTGGGTGAATCCGGTGGGTCCCATTTGTATGGGGTGGGCCCACTTGGGTCCATCCGAGTTGGGTTTGACCATTTTCCTTTTACAGGCCGTTGTGAGTGGGCCAAGCTTTGTGTGCGGGCCGTTGTGTTTGGGCCAGGTTTGATCTGTGGACTAATTTCGATGTCCACACCTGCACTTAATTTCTCCTTTTTTATTCACTGGTTGAGCTTAGATTGGGCGTATTATATTTTACCATTCAACCAAACAGAAAATCTCACATACTCTTTACAGACCGGATCATAGCCGTCTGTTGCCTGACTGTTGGGGCCTGGCGGTGGGGTTTCAATTGTGAACTTATGATCAGGTCTATAATTAGTCTGTTAACGTGAGAACCATAGTGTGAATAGCAGAAACATGGCCACTTAACATGTAAAACTTTTTGTCTAGTTGAATTGTATAATTATATTTTTCGTATTTTAATAAATGTTGTATGACGAAGTTAAAGCCATGGATGAATGGGAAATTGTCGCTGAAGCTACTGTGTAAGGCGGTGTTTGGCATGCAGAATAGTTGTTCCACTTAATTTTTATCCGAAAGAGGGTATTTTTGTCAATGATCATTTCTGATGTAAATTGAAGGCTCAACAGTCCGATTGGCACATAAACTTTGGAACAATAAAATATCGTTCCCAACTCCTTTATTCTAGCGGAACAAAAAATATCCATTCCAATAGGAATGTATACTCTGGTTCCCGAATGATGCCAAACACCCCTAAGCACCAACTACGCCTCCATCGGACGGCTGTGATTCCGGCCACGTCAAGAGCTTTGTGAACCGGGGGAAACGATGAACAGTAGGGGGGTCTGAACTCGGTTTCTGCATGCTTTGAACCGGGCCGCAATGCAGGGCCTACTACTTCACAGTTCACAGCCTCCAGCATTAGAGGGAGGTCACGTTGGGAACATCAACAACCTCTGCCTCTGATCTTGGTGGACCCACAATTAAATCTCCGGCTCAATTCAAGAGCTCTTGACAGCCGGCTCTTGAGTCTTGGCCTGGTCCTACTTCTTCCCGTTTCGAACTCCGGCCCTCGTCGATCTCTTGCTCTATCGCTCTATCCTTTGACCGTCTGTCCAACACAAAAGAAATAGAGGGACTTAGCGAACGGTCCAGACAAGAGATCGGTTTTAGCTAAAGGTCAGACAACCCAGGAGACAAAAATATCCCTCACTGCACTTCAGATATTTATTTGATGCCACTTTCCTCTAAAACCAATAGAACCTAATCTCGAACCTAAAACCTAAACCGAACCCTAAAACCTAAGATCTCTAGGCAATGGGATGAACTCTAGACCAATGAATCTTAAACTGAACTCTAAACCTAAGATCTACAGACCATGGGATGAATCCTAAACCTAGAGAGACTAAACCAAATTAATCCTAACCCGCAGCTGCTCGTCTCTGCTAGATCAGTTGCGACTCGAGGTTTCGATGGCCCGCTCCCCGTTGCTGCCACCGGATTCTTTCTCCGCTACCGGTTGTCAGGTGAGTGCATTGTGAGAATTCGGACAGAAAATACCACTCCTTTACACCTAACGGATTTGTTGGACAGGGTTCGTAGGCTAAAGCTCTCTTTTGTCCGTCTTGTTCATCGAAACAATCTTTTGTCCGAGACCCTACACACACAAAAAAAAAAGGGTTATTTTGACTTTGCCCCTGTAGACACACAAATTTTGTCTAACCCGGACCCGACTTGCGTGCACCTACGTGGATACGAACCCAACGCGCACTCCGACCCGAACCCGACTAGCACGAACCAATGTGGACCCGGACCCGACTCGCACTCGACAAGGGAACCGGGCGGACCCACCCTCAAGTGGGGCCCACCCGGCCGGCCCCTACTAGGAACCCAAACCCCATGGGGGCCGGCCCCTAGTAGGAATCCGAACCCCATGGGGGCCGGCCGGCCTTGCAAGGAAAAAGAAAAGAAAGGAAAGAAAAGAAAAGGAAAGAAAAGAAAGGAAAGAAAAGAAAAAGGAAAGAAAAGAAAAGGAAAGAGAAGAAAGAAAAGGAAAGAACTACCGCCATGCGCGGGGGGAGGTTGCGTATAACGTCTGCTCACACGGGGATCTGCGCCGATCCCTCGATCCGACGGACAAGAAGAAAAGCCGGGTCGCCATCAATTTCGTGTGCAAAATCCAGCCATAATTACCCCGCCAGGAAAGGAAAGCAAATAAATGTTATTCCCCTCATCAATGGATGAATAAATCCCGGGTAATTATGAGGGAGATATTAAAGGGATTTAAAATTAAAACTTCTCATATCTCTCCCCCCTCCCTTTTTACCTATAAATAGAGGGGGTAGGGGAAGGCTCAAGAGGTCGAAAACTGAAGACAAAGCGAGGAAGCTCTGCAGAAAAGGAGACGCTTCTTCATCGACCCAAGGCTTCACGAGGCACGGGCAAGCCTGTCCCTTCGGGATCGACTTAGTCCATTGAAAGCCCTCATCAACATGAAGACCCTTGCACAAGAAGATCAAGCCTTCGACTCCGTGCACGAAAAAGAAAGCTCAGAGAAGAAGACCCTTCGACTCCGAAGACGCCAGAAGCAAAGGCCGGAGAAGAAGATCGGAGCGGCACTACCCCGTCGTCTCCAACAAGCCTTCGACTCCGATCAAGCTCAAAAGCCCGGAGAAGAAGAACGAAGCGGCGCTACACCCGTCATCTTCAACAAAGCCTTCGACTCCGATCAAGCTCAAAAGCCCAAAAAAGAAGAACGAAGCGGCGCTACACCCGTCATCTTCAACAAAGCCTTCAACTCTGATTACGCCGAATACGCCCGGAGAAGAAGCTGACGCCACAACCGTCGCCAAGAGGTGGAAGATTAAAGACAAAACGAGGAAGCTCTGCAGAAAAGGGGACGCTTCTTCATCGACCCAAGGCTTCATGAGGCACGGGCAAGCCTGTCCCTTCGGGATCGGCTTAGTCCATTGAAAGCCCTCATCAACGTGAAGACCCTTGCACAAGAAGATCAAGACTTCGATCTCGTGCACGAAGAAGAAAGCTCGGAGAAGAAGACCCTTCGACTCTGAAGACGCCAGAAGCAAAGGCCGGAGAAGAAGCTCGGAGTGGCACTACACTGTCGGCTCCAACAAACCCTCAACTCCGATCAAGCTCCAAAGCCCAGAGAAGAGGAACGAAGCGTCATCAACCCGTCGCCTTCGACAAACGTCTGCTCCATCCACGAAGAGGAAAGCCTGGAGAAGACTACCTGAAGCGTCGCTACACCCGTCGTCTTCGAAGCAAAGCCGGCGCTACAACCGTCGCACAAAGATCGGTGCTACCCCCACTATCTTCAAAAGCATTCTTCGACTCCAATCACGCCAAAGAAGCTCGGAGAAGAAGAGAAGGCCAGCCGGCACACAAACTGTCGAAGCACCGAAGAAGTAGCCCACGTTGTTCGAGAAGAAGACCGAGTTGACGCTGAAGCTAAAGCCCACGCAAGAAGCCAAAGCAAAAGCCCCGGTAAAGCTCGCGCCAAAGCAACTCAAAGTGCCAAAGCCAAGCGACTACGCCGGTCTCGAGCAAAAGAATCGCACGTTCTAGCCGATACGACGCGAAGTTCGGAAGAACGAAAGCATCGCAAGTCTTCCCCGTCTACGTCCAAGTGCAAGCGCCAAAGCAAAGCAAAAGCCAGAGCCACGCCCAAGCCAAGCTAAAGCCGAAAGTCGAAGCCAAAGCCGACGCTAAAAGCACGATCGACGCCGCGAACCGACGATCAAGGACGCCGAGGTCAAGCAAGGAGCGAGGAAGATACGAAGACCGAGGAACGAAGCCGAAGACCCCCTAGCCGAGAAAGCGCGAAGCACGGAAGGGACAAAAGCCACGACGGACACTCCTTAGCCTCTCAAAAAAAAACCCTCACCTTGTAAAGACCTCTGTCCTGGGCAACCCCTTCAGAGCTCTCGCACGAACACCACATGGAGACGCGGATTAAAGGGCCCTCCAGAGGATCTCTCCCACAATCCCCTGATCAACACTCGCCGCATCCGGACTCATCAACCCCGAGCCACCCGGGTCCCGGCCACTCCTGTAATCTCGTGTGTTCGCAATAGAGACGACCCGCATCTTTTTTCGCACATACAGCCCCCCAAACTTTGCTTGAATTAGACTTTACCCCCCTATTTTCATTAATTAGACTTTAACCCCCAAAAGTAACCGAACGTGTGAGCTGAGGGAAAAGAAATAGAGTTTAGGGGGTGAGCTGACGGAACAGTTGGTTTTGGGGGGTAAAGTCTAATTCAAGGCAAAAGTTGGGGGGCAAAGTCAAAATAACCCAAAAAAAAGACAGACGTAGTAGACCTCTTATGTAGTATGTACTGCGTAGTCTGCGTCCCCATGGTAGCCTATAATTGCGGTCAGACCCAACTGTAAAAGGAGACGCCAGCTGTGAAGCCAGTCTGGCGACAATCGTGTAGCGCCACGTGACCGATTCGAGGATAATTAGCCTCCGCCTCTGCCTTCGCCTCCGGCCCTAGTAGAAGCTATACCCCTGACTGGGCCTGAGATAAGACGCAACATCGGCCCATAACCGCCAGCTGTTATTACGCTCTGCCACTCTGACGGACTTTATACTCGACGACTGCTGACAAAAACAACCGTTGGGAATGACAAAACTGCCCTTAGTGAGAGGATCAAAGCGGGAATCGATCCCATCGGGAATGGCTCAGCATGGGGAAACGAAGGCCTCTTTAGAACGGAACAGAATCGAGTTAGGCCGTTATTATCGGTTTCCGTTTTAGATAACTGAACCCCCCCCTCCCTCGACCTTCGAGTCCCCGACTCCCCGCAGCCTTTGTCAGTGACGCAGCCGTCCCCGAAGAAAAAAAAATTTGACCACGGCCGTTGACGACCGGTAATTACGACCGGCCAGTGGTCTTGCGCCACATACGCCAGATGAGGGTACGCGGCCTCTTCAAACCTTCATATTGTCTACGTGGTGTAATTCCATTCGTCAGTCGTAATTCCCTGTCGTAAAACCCGGTCCTCAACCGTTCTCCCCCCTCTCTCTCCTTCCGTACTTATCCACAAGCCGTCCACTAATACTGCGTAACGTGTCACGATGGAGAGCCTCTCATGTGCCACGTCGGAGGCTCGCAACGCGACAGCGGGCGGTTGGGAGCGCAACGGCTCGAGCGGATGGCGAGATATTTCACGTGACCAGTGGTTGTGAGGGGAGGGGCATTAATTTAATTAAGAAATACGGTATTATCAATTTTGAGCTTTTTTTGTGTGGAGTTCACAGCACCCTATTATTTAAAAATTAATATTTTAAAATAAATAAAATTGCATAGGTTTTTATTTCTGGAACACAATCGGGTTAGATTGTGTCACGCAACTTACGGGTAATGACGTAGCAAACGATTGTATATTTGCCATCGGCCACTCGGGTTAGATTACGACGCGTCACTTATGGGTGATGACAAGGCAAACAATTGCTCCTGTGTCACCGCAATCGGGTTAGGCTGTGGCGCGTCCCTCACTGACGATGATTTGGTATCAGTGTTTATCGCGAGAATTATGATTCATTTCTTAATTTTGTTCTTAACAATTGCCTTTCAGTCTAATATCAACCCTCAACCTTTTTCTTCCGGGCTTGGGACCGGCAATAGCGGATTTGCTTAATTTCCACTATGTAATACTCTTCTAACCAAATGAAATATATATATATATATATGTTGGAATTTAGTTTAATTTTTTTTATTTAAAATTCTTTATTAAAAGTTTCAAAATTCTTTAATGATTTAACCTTTATTTGTCATTTAAATTCTTTACCGTTTTAGCTTTTATTTGGCTTGCATGTAACTACCCAATTTAGAGGATGGCTATTACACATAGCCATTAAGCCTTTATGATAGTTATGTGGGGGTTATGGATTGTTGTATTTATAAATCAATCCAATCCTTTGAGAAAGAGAGAGCTGAATTGTTTCTTCTTCCTCCTCTAAGCCATGATATTATTTTAGATTTTACCTTTAGATTTCTTTTTTATGGGCAACATAGATGAAGGGTTCTTGTGGCTCTCTACGGTCGTGCACGTGGTGAGCATATCCCGGCAATGGGGGTTCGTTGTACCTTGGGGTCGGATTAGCCAATCAACCCGCACGTGGGGAGGCAATCAAGATCTTAGGGCAGCGATTACGCGCCTCGAACCCAGGCCAGGAAAATCTCTTTTGTTTTTATCTTTTTGATTATTTAATTACAGTAAATAATATCTTTAGAATATAATATTGAAATATTTATCCAACAATCTAAGATCTTGATTTTGCTTTATCTTCATATATGTTAGAAAGAATATATGAGAAAGAAGCTTACATATTATTGTGCATTGTCTTCATGTTAAGAATAATAGTTATGTTGTATACATAATTAAGATCTTATCCATCTTTTTTGGGTTGTTATAATCATAAGCATTAGTCATAAATTAGATATACTGGTAATTTCTAACATGTCTAGATTGCATACTTCCGATAGTAGAACTAATATCCATGCATATGCACTTCTGGATGTTATAGTCATGCTATAAATTTTGACTTTATTTTATTTGGAGAAAAAAAATTACATACTCCCAATAAAAGTATGTTGACCTGTGATATTAATAGATGCTCTGGATTTTATTTCAGCAAGATTCTATATGTAACTTTTATTCATATAAGCATCTCCAAGAAAGTAATAAAGGGATAGAATCAAAATCCCATTATGTCAAAATGTGGGGGTGCCCAACTAAGGTATGAACTATAAATTTTAAAAGAAACGTTCTTAAGATAGCAAATGGTTATTCAGTGTGATATATATTATTTTATGATCTAACGAATTACATGAGAAGGAACACCCAAGAAAATGTATATTAGAGGACATCTCATAACAATTCACTATAAAGTGAAATTTAAGAAGATCAGTTAATAACTTGACTGGTTATTTGACCGAAAGGTCATTCTAGGAGTTGAGTCCTAGAATCATCGAGGGGGATGGGATAAGCCCATTAAATAGGCACCTCCGGTAGAAACCCTACCTCTGTGATTGGAGATCCCATGAAAGAGGTTCAAAGGGTAGAAACAAGCCAGAGTAGGTGTCTAGTGGAGAGCACAATCCTATGGAGTATAACTCCTTCTCGTCCCTATGATGAGGTGCTCTCATGTGTGACGGTTCAGGTTGAGATTTATTCTCTTAATGAGCCCAAGGCAAGATTTTGCGGGGTACCACTCCGTCGCAGGTACCCTTGGAGGACTCACCTATGTGAGAGTAGTCGTGGGGCCGCGACTATAGGAATAGGGCTATTCCTTAGAAACTCTCATGAAGAAGCAAGGTATCAGCGCATGGCCGATAACGTGCTAACCCGCGAACCCTAATTCTTATGTACTATGTGTGTGATAGTTCAAGTCTGATCCAAGGGAAGCTTGGTTCAAGACCTAGTTCACCTCGCTTTTCTCAGACCAAACTTTTAACACTAAGTGTTGGTTCAAGTCGGAAGACACCTTCACCGATTGCATAGTACATAGTTGCCCATAATTTTTTGAGTTTAAGAGTTTTGAACTTTGTGGGGGATTGTTGGAATTTTGTTTAATTTTCGTTATTTAAAATTCTTTATTAAAAGTTTCAAAACTCTTTAATGATTTAACCTTTATTTGTCATTTAAATTCTTTACCGTTTTAGCTTTTATTTGGCTTGCATGTAACTACCCAATTTAGAGGATGGCTATTACACATAGCCATTAAGCCTTTATGGTAGTTATGTGGGGGTTATGGATTGTTGTATTTATAAATCAATCCAATCTTTTGAGAAAGAGAGAGCTGAATTGTTTCTTCTTCCTCCTCTAAGCCATGATATTATTTTAGATTTTACCTTTAGATTTCTTTTTTATGGGCAACATAGATGAAGGGTTCTTGTGGCTCTCTACGGTCGTGCACGTGGTGAGCATATCCCGGCAATGGGGGTTCGTTGTACCTTGGGGTCGGATTAGCCAATCAACCCGCACGTGGGGAGGCAATCAAGATCTTAGGGCAGCGATTACGCGCCTAGAACCCAGGCCAGAAAAATCTCTTTTGTTTTTATCTTTTTGATTATTTAATTACAATAAATAATATCTTTAGAATATAATATTGAAATATTTATCCAACAATATATATATATATATATATATATATATATATATATATATATATATATATATATATATATATATATAGTTTTATTTCAAGATATTTACTTATTTCCACACACAATTGACAATATGGCGGTTGTTTAAAAACAATTTCGCACGATTCTAGTTGGTTTCTAGCACTCCTGGTCAGCCACCAAAAATTCTGGATGATAAAACTTTCAGTTGGCTGCCCCTGTGGTGAGTCTTGATTAGAGTGAGCCGCTTTATTGTTTGATTTGCTACATGTTTCTCAATCAATAATTGGTCCCAAGTGAGATTATTCATTCCATTAAGCCTTAAATAGAAAACTTGTTATTTTTTGTTGATTGGCCAGGCGATCAGAGGACAGGGCACTAGAGCAAGGCCTCAAAAAGGTCCGAAGGTTGAAATGGGGGAGGCAGCAACAATTATTAATTCCATAATCCTGTAAACATGACATCAATGGTCAAGATTCACACACGCATACAAGGCTGCGCACAACGGCTTGGAGGAAAAGTTCGCTCGTTGATGTCCATACTGGGAGTCGAACATGGAACCTCTCCAGCATGGGAGAGAGGGAGTACCACCAGGCCAAGAGTTCGTTGATCTTGTGTTTCCACGGATTCCCAAAATTTTCAATGAGAGAATTTTACCCTAGAGCAAGGTGCATGCTAGTAGGTCGTTGGGCAGTAAAAGATGTCGTTGTTTCATCCCTATTTTGGTAAACAACATAAAAACTATATAAATCATTTTCAATTGTTCCCAATGTTAGTGTTGTTACATAACCAAGCTTCTCCATCTATATAACATGTTGTGGCTGTTCACAAGCTGACTAGGACAAAATGGCACGAGATAGATCTAACTGTCGAACAAGATCTGAAGAGAGAGAGAGAGAGAGAGAGAGAGAGAGAGAGAGAGAGAGAGAGAGAGAGAATTCTATTAAAAATATTATATAAAGATATTAAAAACCTACTTTAAAGATTATAAATACCTATTCAATGGCATTTAATGGTCATTTGATGTTAATTTTTTTAAAAAAAGGTTTATTAGTACTCTCTCTCTTTCTAACAAGTGAATCATGCCCCAAAGATAACCGCAGCCCATCAAAGGCAGCCGTCCAAGTGTCAACGAGCACAGGCAATTACTAGTTTATTAATGGACTAAGACGGTTGTACCATTTATGATTGTTTTCTTAGTTCCACGGTTGTGACATTGCACATATTATAACATCTCCAATGGGCTGCTTGACAATGAATTCCTTCGGTACTATAGAAAAAATATGTGGGTCGACCCTGAAAATGACCCTCCAACGGGCTCTTTGATGTTTCACCTAGATTGGATTTCCCAACTTCTCTCGCTAGTGCTGGCAAGAGTAGGGAAAGTTTTATGGTGGGCCCCCTTGATTTGAATGAAACAATTGTGTAAAAGTTACCCACTCTATTTAATTTCCTGAAATGTCCTTCCCTATTTGCTGTGTTGGTCGAAATGCAAATAGGAGTATTTGATCTTTTCAAGAAATAGGGAGAGATTTGAGAAGCCTGTTAGAGTGCTTTACAGTTCCCACTCCATACTTTGCCTACGTGGCAGCTAGGAGCCTTACGATTAGGAAACATCCCAGAAACCCGTTGGAGATGCTCTTACATACGAATTGATTTTGGTTGTTTGCTAATTTCAAAAATTCAGCTTAGTGGCCGATTCAACTTTTTGATCGACCAACTAGGACATTTTGGGGTGTAAGCATCTATCAAACACAACTTCCTGAAAACCTTAGGTCTAAACAAATGATGCTCAATTGGTGTCATCAGCCAATAAAATGATACGTTTTTTTTTACTGGACCGGCCAAGCGATCAGAGGACAGGGCGCTAGAGCAAGGGCCCAAGGAGGTCCGATTACATGACTATTTTGTGGCTCTTTAAGCACCATTCATGCTAGTTCCGGTACTTAAAATCTTGAGATGGCAATCATGATAGTCTCTTCTTTCGGTTGCCTTTAAGATGCAGAAGCAATGTGAAGTCCTAGTACCGACATCTAACAAGGGTTTAGTTGGTATTTTTTTGTCGGTGTTGATTCCTTTGTTTTTTTTTCTTTCATATTTCATCATCGGCGTCACTAACATTGACTTCTCCTGTTTTGAAGAATATATAATATATGCACATTTATCTATCTTTGTCATCTTGGTGATAGTTATAATATGATTCTCATAATTTTTTAAACGTTGCATCGAACTTATATAGATATTTTCGTTCTGGAAAGAAAAAGATAAAAAGAAATTGACAATAAAGGAAAAGTGTATTTTCTTAGTATTGTTTGGTTGTATGAAAAAAGAGTAAGTGTTTTTTTTTTTTTCATTCTCTTTCATGTGCTTCTCCATTATTTTGCCATAATTTTTTGGTATGTCGATGAAAAGTTGATTTGTATGGAAAAACTATTTTCTTGTGCGGACTACGCTTTCACGTCAACCAATCACTTATTTTGTTGGAGTCAGAATCAAACTATGATACCGTTGGGGGGGGATATTAGCCAATACCCCTCTTCCGCACATAACTCGACTATCTACTGAATCTAACTAAAAGTGAGGATGGCGTTCAAAGGATCGAGGATTGAAGTCCCACAAATATCGCACAAAAAAATTTGATGCTTCCACATACCACACAACAATATAAACACTAGAATATCATTACAATTAAGAATATGGAATATAACTATCCGAGGTAGACACACTGAGGAATCCGGAGATGAACTAGAGAAGACTGATGAGAGATTCGGAGACAACTTCTTTGTCCTCTTCTTCATCCTTCTTTTCCTTCTTATTCTTTTTTTTTTTTGAAAATTAAGATAATTGCATTAACCTCAAAAATGTTTACAAGTGTGTGTAGCCATTAAAGGCTCACAAAAAAAACAAAAAGCACCATAAAAAACCCGAAGCAAGTAATCGATCTTTGTTGTCTCTCTCTCCAAGTGCGCAACTCAAATTTATCTTCCTTCTTCATGCTAACTCCTTCACAACACGAGAAGATAATCTTGAGTTGTAAGCTAATGACATTCTGAATTTGCTGAATCGATCTATCCTGGGACCCAAAAATCCTCTCATTCTGTTCTCCCCAAGTGGTATAAACAACAAACGCAAGCGAGATCCGGACAATCGTTCTCTTCCAACTCTTGTTTCCCCCGAGACAACTTATCCTACTAGTGAGTTCAATCAGGTCCTCATTTCTATTAGAAGAAATTTGCATCAGTAAGCTAAAGTGACTCCAGCGTTGTTGTGAGTAGTTGCATCGGAAAAAAGATGGGAGGCTGATTTCTCATCACACTTGTATAGGACACACATGTTAGCCATTCTCACCCCTCTTCCTTTGACCCTATCTTGCAATGAAAGTCGATCAAGCACATCTCGCCACACACAGCACGCCATTCTAGGAGGGACGAAGGACCCCCAAATTAAATTACTCCATTCCACCTCCTCTCTATCTCGGATTGCTCACATGCCACAAGAAAGCTGAAATTGTTGTTCACACTGTCCACCCATTTAATTTTGCATTCCGTTCCAGCCAGTAAAATATGCACTTCTGCAATTCTTTTGAACGGCACTCCACTCTTCCATTGATAGCTCTCAGAAGGTTCCAAGTACCATTGACGATAAAACCTCGAACCACGGTTCCTTGCAATTGCTGGTCATACATAGCTTGTTCTCCTACAATCTCTATCGGGCATTGGCCATCGATCTATGGATCGTACCAAAAGTCCACATTTGAATCTGCAGCTATGGAAAACCTAAGATTTCTCTTTAGATGCTCTCTGCAATCCAAGATTCCATTCAAACAACTAAGGTATTAGATGACCTTGCTAGCTTCCAAAGGCTGAAATTTTTTGCATATCAGCCTCTCATCCACTTGGCCCAAAGGTTATCATCCCAACTAACTATCTTTCACCCAAATCTCAGATAGCTAGCCTTTAATATATCCCTCAACCTTCTAATTCCCAACCCACTCTCCTCTTTCGACTTGCACACCTTGTCTCATTTGACATGGGTGCTGGAATATTGCCAAAGGAAATCCCGCATGAGCTTCTCCACTTTGAAGTCCCTCAATCTTTTTTTCCTTCCTCTTCTTTCTTCCTTCGATCTCCTCTTTCACGACCACAAGAAACCCTAGTTAGGTTCTTTTTGCTTCTCTCTTCATCTTCGACTTCTCTTCATGACTGTTCAAGATATCTTCACCGTACCAAACCCTAATGTCGTGCACCCCCTTAATTTATAAGATATGAGTTGTATAGAAATAGAAGACTTGATGCGACACAGTTTTGACTTTATTTTCATCCAGGTAACATATGGGGATAAAGTTGGCCTTTCCAAACTCGTATGAGACTCAAATCTCACAGTCCAACATTCACAGCCTGTCCCCGATGTGCCCGGATGAAATTGGGCTCTCCTGGGCAAATTTCTTGGCTACTTTGCCTTGCTGCTGGCACCTGATTCGCCTGAGCGAGCCCAAATTCGTCCGAATGAATTTTCCAGTTTCAGTCCTTTTTGGATTGGCTTTTTAACATGCCAAACCCAACACATTTATGCATAAAAAACTAGTCCATTTTTTTTTCTTTCCTATATTTTACATGAAAAAAAATAATTTAGGGTCCAAAGTCTGACTCCGATGCTACAATAAGTCCTCCGTTAAGATATGTTTAAATCTCTCCCCAAATTCATTTTTTTTTTTAATGCTAGATCCATTGTCGTCATCCAAGCGTTCTTCATCCCGAAACTACCCCTATGATGTGACGCCTGACAACTACTACAACACTTCAATGTTTCACTACATGCCAAAATATTTTTGGAGTAACTGTAAATGCTAAAGTAACTTTAATTTTTTTTGTCCCGTAGTGAAGATTTTTTACGTGGCGTAGGAATTACTGTAGCGGCTATAATTATTGTTTCCTCTGTATGTTGCCTAAATCATATTTTAATTACTAAATATGTATTTTAGATTGCTAAAAATTTATTGAATATTATGAAAAACATATTTTAATTTACCCAGAGACAGTAGCTACAAAAATAAAATTGTCCCGTGAAAAAACTCTTTCACATGGTTTTGGAGTCACTGTAGCTAGTATAATAACTCCTAAAAACATATTTAAAATTATTAAATACGTACTTTAAATTACTAAAAGCGTATTGAACATTATCTAAGGTATATTTTTCTAAAGCATATTTTTAATTACTAAATATATATTTTAAATAACTAAAAGTGTATTGAATATTATCTAAAGAGTATTTTAATTTACACATAGCGTCTATAGTAACTTCGAAGAAAAAAAAATTCCTATAGTGAAACTCTTTTACATGATTTCGGTGTTATTGTTGCTGATATAGTTATTATTTCATCTGTATGTTACCTAAAATGTTTTTCAAATTACCTAATACATAGTTTAGATTACTAAATGCGTGTTGAATATTTTTAAATCATATTTTATTTTATCCATAATGTTTACAGTAACTTTGAAATTTTTTGTCCTGTAGTGAAACACTTTGATGTGGCTTTGGAGTTACTTTAGCAGGTACAGTTATTACTTCCTCTATATGTTACCTAGAGCATACTTTGAATTACTAAATTTGTATTTTAGATTACTATAAGTGTATTGAATATTATCTAAAGCGTATTCTATTTTACTCAAAATATCAATAGTAACTTTGAGAAAAATTTACCCTATAGTGAAACACATGAAAGAGCTTAATTCACTACAGGACAAAAAAAGTATGGAGTTATTGTAGCAGGTTTAGTAACTCTGAAAATATTTCATATATTTATGTTTCACTTCGCATTAAATGCTTTTTTTGGGGGTATTAATGGTATTTCATATTTTCATCATTCATGAGGACGACCCTAGTTTTAAAATTTTTGTGAATTTGGGGAGGATTTAAAGATCTCTAAACGGGAGACTTTTTATTGTGTTGGGGTCAGACTTTGGACCACGAGTTAATTTTTCCTTTTACTTATAGCAAAAAAAATCTTTATTGTATCTACGTAAAGAAAAATGGACACATAGAGATGCAAGCTGCGTGGATGTGAAATTGGTACGAGTTCACTTAAGAGGGTATTGGGACTGGCTAATGATCACGATGTCATTAGAGGGAAATTGGCTACATTGGTGTAAGTTAAGCGTGTTGAAGAAATAAAAGTGGGTTAAATAGCAACAATGTGTTCTACATGAATTTTATATACCTTGCTTCTCTTGTATTTCAATTATTCAAGCTTTCCTCGTGAAGAAAATGGAGTTATGAAATATAGTGAATAAATTGTTATGTACACGTAGACTATGTTTCGGCCTGGGTTCGGTCCATGCTCAAACCATGGTTTGAGAATTAGGCTTTGGCTTCAAGCCAGGTAAATATGAATAGGTCAAGTTTGAATCTGGGTTCAAATTTGGCCAATTCAAAAAAATAAAATAATAAAAAGAATAAAAAATTAGGGTTTGATAATTCTAATTTGGGAGCAAATGGAATATTAGGTTTAAGAACCAAGTCTTATTATAAACAAATAATGGAATAACAACTTTCTATATAACTAATAGTATCTAATAATCTAGTTTATAAATACTAAAATGGAGCCCTCTCCCAAGTTTTGACACGTGGGCATTTTTAAGGGCAAAAATCATTTTTCCGCTATTTGAACGCAGCTGTTTCTATTAATATTGCATTGAAAACTACTATAAAAATTAAAATTATGCATCAGTTCCAATCATTTTCTTCCTTATCTAATCGACTCCCACGTTAATAAATGCACCCCTAGCCTCTTTTTGAAAAAAAATCAATATGACTCCACTCCTTCCTTATTGATCCCATCTTTTTCCTGTAATATGTAACTGCCCCCCAGTACTTTAATTCAATTGATCACACATCTCCTTCCTTATCTGATCAACCAATTAATGTTGGAGAGAGAGAGAGAGAGAGAGAGAGAGAGAGAGAGAGAGAGAGAGAGAGAGAGAGAGAGAGAGAGAGAGAGAGAGAGAGCTAGCATAATTCATCATCCGATAAGAGCGGGCATCTGCTATGTGGGGATAGAATTAATCATAAGTTGCCCCCTGCATTGAGATACATCTCTCTCTCTCTCTCTCTCTCTCTCTCTCTCTCTCTCTCTCTCTCTATATATATATATATATATATATATATATATATATATATATATATATATATATATATATATATATATATATATATATATATATATACGGGCTCATCCCATTTCAAAAACCTATCATTCAAAGAGATAAATTGAGGCTTTGCACTGAAGGAAGGGGGTGGTGGTGAACTATTCCGTAAAAGTTTCCGAGAAGGGAGTAGGATGAGATTATGGCTTGGTAACTGTATCTTCTTATTCCAACTTGACCATGATATTTTGAATATCTCACAACTAATGTTTTGTTCTCTTTTCATTTTATGTTTATCACTTCTCGTTTATAAGAGAGGTACTGTTTTTTTTTCTTTACTTAATTATTTGTCTTTTTCTTCCCTTTTTTTGTTTTTTAGTTCACATTCTATGATTCGTAGTATCTCAATAAGGGAAAAGGAATATAATCCTATTCATCCTACTTGATGTTCAATACTATCTTACAGCCCTATTAGAGATGAGGGAAAGTGGAATCTAATCACATTCATACTGGTGCAATTATCAGACATGTCTCTTTTGTCTTTATTTTCTTCTACTTTTGTTTTTTTTTGTGACAATTATCCGGCTGATCTCTTTTCTCTTTACTTTTTTGCTTGACCATGTTGCCCGATTGTTCACCGTAATGGCTGGGAAGGATTTGTTGACATCACGTATGGACATCGTCTAGGTTTCAAACTAGTAAATTTGAAGTTTATTTTAAGGATAGATTTCTTGACTGAAAAAGTTATAGCAAGAAATATATTTCTTGCAATAATACTCTCTTCATTTTTTTTCAGATTTCTTTTTCATCTTTTTTTTTCCCTTGAAATTTGAAGTCTTGATGCTGAGATCTCTCTGTCTTTTTCTTTTTTCACTTTCTATTCAATATTCTTATTTAACAGAAGGATCAAGAAATCATGAAAAAACATCCGGAGAGGATGTGAAGTGGGGTGGCGTGCTCTCCATGTTATCAAGGGTCTAGGGTTTCGTCATAAACAAGACGACTTTTTATTTTGTCATGTATCAGTGAATCGATGTTGACAATCTTTTACTTTAATTTTGTTTTCAATGATCAACATTATAATTTTTTTTATACTTCTACTCCTTTGATTTCTCTCGAGGGAACAAAAAGAAGGTAAAAATTGGCTCACATATTGTATATTTTCAGTGGATTCAAATGACAATTCAATGGCACTTCTCTCTCTTACCGAGCATTGCCCAGGTTCAAGACTAGTATAATACTAAAATGGGGCCCTATTTTTCGTGTTGTGACACGTGAACCTCTTTTTTTTTTTTTTGCTTGAGCAATACCACTTATTGGAAGGGGGGTAGGCTTGGACCCCTACCGGCCTGTTTATAAAGTAAAAATGTAAATTGCAAAGAAGAAATGACTCAATGAAGATTTCCTGAGATTGTTGAGGTCTTTTGAAGAACCAGATACCTACCCCTGTGTGTGAACACGGCTCTTTAATAAATCCGATTTTAAAAATCTACAAAAAAGATGACAAACACTCATTCAATGGCAATTAATTGTGAATTGATATTAATTAGAAACTCATTGGTAGTATATCTCTCGCTCTCTCCCAAGTGAATCACACCGTCGTACACTTCTTCGGACAGTTATCGTGTCGCATGTGCCAAGCGGCGGGCGTGCATCAAGTTCATCCGGGCTTCTTACATTACTAAGTACATCATTCAAATTAATAGAACGATGATACGAATCGAATACGAAGCAAATCAGGTTCTAAGACATAATGCGAGTTTTGAAATTAACATCGACCCTATTGAACTGAAATCAAATTCGGACAAACCCTCTAACCATAGGTTCAAATGGGATCTAGATGATCAATTATTATGTATTATCAGTTCACCGACCCAATTATTATTTTTTGTGTTTTTGGTAATACATTCGACCAGATTCGAACCGGCACTTTCTTGGTGAATGGAAAGAACCGAACGACCTTCCCCTAGGGGTGGCAATGGGTCGTGTCGGGTCGGGTTTGTGTCGTGTCTAGTTTCGGGTCGTGTCCAAAACCCCTAGACCCGGAGCCGACCCGTTTAACTAATCATGTCTAGATCCTAAACCCGTACCCGACCCCGTTTATAAACGGGTAGACCCGATAACACCCGTTAGGCCTGTTTACCACACAAGTTTATTCAGTTGACGCAAACTGACTCGACTCGACCCGACCTAACCTGATTGACCCGCTGATACTATATATTTCAGGATTGGATTGCCGGTAGAGCTGACCCGACTCGACCCGACACGACCCGTTGAATACTAGTGCATACCTGTGCCTGTCGGCACTGCAGCGGGCCGTCTTCGGCGGCAATAAAACACTTTCGACGACAACACCGACATTAATAGGGACACCCATTTCCTCGCTCGTGCCGATTGGCACGAAGCGGACACCTTCGGCGCAACCAACTCCTCTTTTACTATAATCGATCAATCACATCTATCTTTGTTCGAATGGATTTCTCGAGATCGACCTGATGGTTAATTCGGGGCAGCCGAAATTTCAGCAGGCGAGTTTATAGCCGTTGATGCGAACAACTATCACGGGATGAACGATCATGTTTAGTGCAATTTCAATGGGTCGGGATTTTAGAGGTTTAGTGTAGTTTAAATGGCATGGATTGGGATTTTAAACCAAGGAGAGATCGTGCGTTGATTTTTGAACGAATGGTTGGATCTATTCGGTTTATTTTTGTCCAATCAGTTTGTCCTAGTCAGTTTTTTTGTTCTGTTTTGTCTAGTCAGCACAAAACCCTCATGCCATGTTATATAGATTAAACGGGTCTTCTTAGGTCTACTGTGTCCAGACGCTAAACTCGAACCCAACCCGTTTATTAAATAAGTCTATCGTGTCTACCCGTTTACGATCCGAACCCGTTTAGCCCTGACCCAGACCCGCTAACTTCGTGTCGGATCTGCCGTGTCGGGTCCCAAATTGCCAGCCCTACCTTCCCCCAACTGCTTAATATCCAGCCATATCCGATCAATTAAAGTCCCATGTAAGTACTGTTTCTTTTTGAGAAATGCTATTCAACCATTTGGGTTTACAAACAAGTGTACAGACGTGGCAGTGATCACAGCCGTCTGTAATTATTATCAGCTGTCTGTTTGATTGCTGTCCGAGCTGAGCAACATTCACAGGTCGGGCTGGGTGAAAACCAACGGCTGTGATCACTGACACGTTATCCATCTCTAAACTCAACGGGTTGCATAGCATTTCTCTTTTTCGCAAAGCGACAACATATACATCCCCCTCCTCCTCTACCTGCCGGATTTCCAGTCGGGAAAATCCTCACCGCACCCGCACCGAGAGGCCCCACCAAAACGTTGGACCCACATGTTAGTGAGTGGCTGGTGTTTCGGGGTGGTGGGAGAGCTGGGTGTACCAAGATTCAAGCGTGGCTCGTTTTACTGGCCGTTTCGTTTTCACTCCGCTCCTTCTACTCATGCCAGTCGCGTTTCATCTCCGTTATCTCCGTCCCTTCCCCCCCCCCCCCCCCCCCCCCCCCTCCTCCTCCTTTATAACGCCCGCCGAACCACACACACGCTACCTCTAGAGAGAGAGAGAGAGAGAGAGAGGGGAGATGGAGAAGGGACAAGGCTCCACGCCCTCCTCCTCCCCTTCCTCGTTCTCGAGCCTCCGGGCCTACGGGAGGGCCCTTGCCCAGACCCCACCGCCGTCTAGGGCGGCGAGCCGGGTCGGTAACCACCACGTATGAGGAGATGAGCCGGGTCCGCTCCCGCTCGGGACCCGACATGGCCCGGTCGCTGAGGTGGCCAGACCTCGTCGGCCTGGGCCTCGGGGGCATGGTGGGGGCCGGCGTCTTCGTCTCCACCGGCCCGCGCCGCCCCGCCTCTACGCCGGGCCCGCCGTCGTCGTGTCCTACGCCATTGCGGGCCTCTGCGCCCTGCTCTCCGCCTTCTGCTACACCGAGTTCGCCGTCGACATGCCCGTGGCTGGCGGCGCCTTCAGTTATCTCAGGGTCACCTTCGGTAAGTACGCAGGTTTGGCTTCCATGTAATTTCCTCTCGTTTCTCTGTCCGCTTCCCTGGCGAATTTAGGTTTAGAACCAGCATGCATGTACTTGCATCCATTTTTCCCCCTATAACTTCAAAATATTTATTTTTTCCCCTTAAAATAGTTGCTCTTAATCTAAATAAATATTTTTTCCCATTAGAAGGGTGTCAATTTTCTAAATTCTTGACACCCTTTTATCGGTTTATTCTGATCTCATATTGGGATTTTTTTTATTAATCTTTACGGCAGTAATCACCTCAGCATTTTCTGCTAAATTTACAATTATTTCGGCCTAATTTCCCTTCATCCTCACAGTTTTTTTCTGTAATTTTTCTTTATGAACGGGGCCTGCGAAATTAGGTTTAATGTGCATCTCTTCCAAATTTTTTTGACCTCAGGGGAGTTTGCCGCTTTCTTGACGGGCGCGAATCTGGTGATGGAGTACGTGTTCTCGAACGCGGCAGTGGCGAGGAGCTTCACGGCGTATCTCGGGACGGCGATAGGCGTGGAGACGACTCAGAGATGGAGGGTCACCGTCTCCGGGCTGCCGGAGGGCTTCAACCAGATCGACCTCCTCGCCGTCGCTGTGGTTCTCCTCATCACCCTCTGCATTTGCTACAGGTGTGGGATCAAAACTGGGAGGCCACCTCTGTTTCGTCAGTCTTTATTGCTTCCATCATCGTTCTCCTCTATTAATTTTCCCACCTTCTCTTGCTGAACCTCTTTGTTTCACTGAATTTGAATTAGATCCTTTTAAATTCGTTTCCTTTTCAGGAAATATGAAAGAAAAAAAAAAAAAAAAAACTCTTTTTTACTCTGTTTCCTGAGCTCTTCAAAATGCTTCTTCTCTTCGAACATGGCTCTCTTCCTACAAAATTTGGAAATGGGTACTTCGCCTTTCGTGTCAATTTCAAATCTTTTTGTCCGCATTCGCTCTTCTGATCCCACCGTCATCTCCCCCCCTCCCCCCTTTCAGTACCAAAGAGAGCTCTGTTCTGAACCTGGTAATGACGTCGATCCACCTGGCCTTCATCCTTTTCATCATCATCATGGGCTTCTGGCGGGGTGACCCGAGGAACTTCACCAGGCCGGCGGACCCATCCCGCAACGCCGGCGGCTTCTTCCCCTACGGCGTCTCCGGCGTATTCAACGGCGCCGCCATGGTCTACCTCAGCTACATCGGCTACGACGCGGTGTCCACCATGGCGGAGGAGGTGAAGAGCCCGGCGCGCGACATACCCGATCGGCGTCTCGGGCTCCGTCGTCCTCGTCACCGTCCTCTACTGCCTCATGGCCGCCTCCATGTCCATGCTCGTCCCCTACGACGCGGTGAGGCTCCGAATCCGTTTTCAGCAAAGAAAATTGCTCTCGAATCGTCACACGCCACGGTTCCTCCGTGATTTTGCACCGCCACCTCACACCCCCACTCAGGTTGGACTCCACTACAATTATTGTTCCCTCCACTTTCCCGCAGTAGAGGCCAGATGCAGGCCACGTGGCACGAGTGAGTATTAAGTGAAACTGCCAGCTGTGGTGAACTGCATTGTACAGCCGTCCGATGCACTCGCTATTGACGGGGTGAATCGCACGTAACCGTGCGGTGATTACCACCCGGTCCCGGATATTTGTGGGTCACACCGGTGTACAGGTGCGATTCACTGTTGAATGGTGATCGGGGACCTCCCATTGATTTTTTTTTTCCCCCATCGGACGTATCCGATTTCGTCCCTGCCACGCGTTGCTCATCGAAGCCCCTACTGCAAGGAAAGCTGAGAGGGCACGGTAACTGGAGGGGATTTTCCAATTTCTAGGGCCCGGTGGTCCACTCAAGGCCCGCCTTTCCATCTCGAAGAACAGTTGCCCACGAAATGAGCTGGGGACATAGTTGGTAGGATTAATCGTGACGGTACAGTCAGTGGCCCCCGCTGAGATCTGTACGATCCTGACCGTCAAATCAATGCAAGTGTGGGTGGGGGCGGTCGGACCTTATCTTTTTCGCTGGACCACAGCCGCTGATGATTGTCTGATGGGTCACCCAATCCAAATAAGGTGGGCGGCCGTCGTTGGGTGGACCTCCCTAAAGATTGCTAGACCCTGGCCCACGACTTACGTGCATGTGACCTCCGGTGGGTGTTTTCATTGTAACAGATCGACACGGAATCGCCATTCTCGACGGCAACACGCGATCTAGTGT
>CANTAL010000568.1:62500-83164 GCA_947650365.1 Chamaelirium japonicum | reverse complement strand
AACTAAAAAGGGCTTCATTGATATTCCCTAATTTGAAAGATATCATACATATCCACTTCGTATGAGCAGAAAGAATAGGATGAATCAAAATAATCCTGTACCGTGAACTTTGTACCGCGCACATCACTTAGATGGGCCCCAGAAAGGGACATAAATAGGAGTGAAGAAATAGAATAACTATAAAAGAAAATATGAAATTCAGAAATGAAAAGGGATTGGATTTTAGTTGTACTGTGTCTGAAATGCATCCTGCCTATTCCTAAAGTCTTCTAGACTTTTTTTAACCAATTATTTTAGATATATATGTTAGATATATATGAAGACTTCACATTCTTTTTTTGAGTGAGAAAAAGCACAGTATGAACAAAGAAGAAGAAGAAACAAAAAAGAAAGAAAAAGAAAAGGGAGTATGATCCCATTTTTTTCTTTACCATACATATATTATTTTTTACCCCTCTCGAAGGAAGTATATATCCATACACTAGCTATATATCGAGATGAATACGTATATATATATATCATGCATGCTCTATACATATTAACCCATATGTATATGTATATGTATCCCGATCCGTCTTGATTAATTTGTATGAATAATTATCCGATACATTATTCACGTGTCAGGAACCAGATTTGAACTGGTGACACGAGGATTTTCAGTCCTCTGCTCTACCAACTGAGCTATCCCAACCATTTTCCGTGCATTACCCTAGTAAACTACTTGTATCTATGTCAATTAAAGGGAATAAAATTGTATTAAAGAATCTTACCCAATCCCCGAATTTCTTATTCTTAGATCTTAAAATAAAAAAAAAAAAACTTTCTTTGGTAAGAATAATGATATGGATTGTGAATGATTCAATAATAGAGATTCCTTGCCCACATATGTTCATTTGTAGGGATATCATAGTTATCCAAAACACTTGGGTTTGGATAAGATCAAAAGGTTTTTTTTGTTCGTATGCATTTGTTAAAGAGTATAGTCAATGAGAAACACAGTAAATTTTGTTTGAACCACTGATGAAAAAAAAAAAAAGTGGATAAAAAACATAGTTAGGAAGTAAAATGGGCTTTTCATTGGGGATAGAGGGACTTGAACCCTCACGATTTATAAAGTCGACGGATTTTCCTCTTACTAAAAATTTCATTGTTGTCGGTATTGACATGTAGAATGGGACTCTCTCTTTATTCTCGTGCGATTAATCAGTTTTTAAAAGGATCTATCAGACTCTGCAATGAATGATTTGATCGCTGAATATTCGATTCTTACTTCAACTTCTATTGGATTGGAATGGATTCACAATAACTCTGAATTTATTAATATATAAAATATATAATATATGATATATAGGGCCATCCTCTCTCTAATTTCGATAGATAGATTCCAGCTACCAACGCAACGTAGTCAACTTCATTCGTTAGAACAGCTTCCATTGAGTCTCTGCACCTATCCCTTTTAATTATATTATTATTCTAGTTTTATTTTAGAAACTAAACCCTCAATTTCTCAAAATAAAGATTTGGCTCAGGATTGCCCCTTTTTAATTCCAGGGTTTCTCTGAATTTGGAAGTTACCACTTAGCAGGTTTCCATACCAAGGCTCAATCCAATCAAGTCCGTAGCGTCTACCAATTTCGCCATATCCCCCTTTGAGATCAGGATCTAGTTGTAATTCCACTCACCTATTTTATTTCATTTATCTTGGAACCATTGAATTCATTATCTAATGATTCAAAGTGTATGACGCATTTGATTTATCTTTTTTTTTACCATCTTCTATCATTTCATCTCTATTGTATTGGATGAACCCTATTTATCTCAATCAGATACGATTCTATTATTGATATATCCGCAATTCAATACGGGATAGATATATCCCGCATATATATGAATGCCCCTCCCCCTTCATTTTTACAGCGCGATTTAGAATACTGGAACGGTCGATATTCATTCTTCTTTTTTTTTTGTCCTATCTTATCTCGTCCGAATGAAACCGGAGGAATGTCTCATGATAATTTTGATTGTATCTTTATCCTTTTCTTAGGATCGATTCGCTATAATTTTTAATTATGTAATTATATAAATAATATAATTAGCATAATTTGTTATAACTGCTCTAAAAAAGAATTAGATTTTCTCTAAAATTGAGAATAAAAAATTTTAAATTAGAATTCTTATTAATATCATTATATTAATATTTTTGAGATCATATTATTATATTATATTATTAATAATATAAAATAATAATATGGAAATCTTACTTATTATCTTACTTCTATATAACTTAATTTATAATTTATTAAGTATCATCATCTATTATTATCTTATATTATTAATAAGTATAATTAATAAATTATAGTGTAATATAGTGAGAGAATTTAAATTCAAATTAGTCATATATCTAATTTGCCATTTTATTACTAGAATAGAATCCTATTCACTATTTTTATTTCTATTTCTGTTATGTGAGCCCGCTTAGCTCAGAGGTTAGAGCATCGCATTTGTAATGCGATGGTCATCGGTTCGATTCCGATAGCTGGCTTTTTTCTCTATCGATTTTTTCCGTGATTGAGAATCTCTCCTACCCTTTTCTCTAAATGGTCGTGTTAACTTGCAACTAGGAATCAAAAAAAGGATTGGAGAAATTAGATCTCTACAAAACAAATCATAAAACGGAGCCTTAACTTCCTATATATAAAAAATATCCGGATATTGATACAATTCATTTCATTCTACTTTCTACTTTGTAGTACTTTAGTAGATTTCGCTTTGCTTTGTTTATCCTTTAGTTCAGTCTTAATTTAGATTTATTCTGTAAAATGAAATTTAAATAAATTAAAAAAGGAGTTTTATTTTATGTCTCGTTACCGAGGGCCTCGTTTCAAAAAAATACGCCGTCTGGGGGCTTTACCAGGACTAACTAGTAAAAGGTCTAGATATGGGAATGATCTTAAAAACCAATTACGTTCTGGGAAAAGATCGCAATATCGTATTCGTCTAGAAGAAAAACAGAAATTGCGCTTTCATTATGGTCTGACAGAGCGACAATTACTTAGATATGTGCATATCGCTGGAAAAGCCAAAGGGTCAACAGGTCAGGTTTTACTACAACTACTTGAGATGCGTTTGGATAACATACTTTTTCGGTTGGGTATGGCTTCGACCATTCCTGGGGCCAGGCAATTAGTTAACCATAGACATATTTTAGTTAATGGTTGTGTAGTGGATATACCAAGTTATCGTTGCAAATCCCGAGATATTATTACTACGAAGGATAAACAAAAATCGAAAGCTCTGATTCAAAATTTTATTGCTTCATCTTCCAAAGACGAATTGCCAAAACATTTGACTATCGACTCATTCCAATATAAAGGATTAGTAAATCAAATAATAGATAGTAAATGGATCGGTTTGAAAATAAATGAGTTGTTAGTCGTGGAATATTATTCCCGCCAAACTTGAACCTAACGAAAATAACAAACAAAGAAAGGTTCAGACAATTTTGCCCCCTCTTTTTCGAGGAAAATAGATTGAAGGGCCTTGATACAAATTTTTCTCATTCATGTATCACAAATAGATCCGCGGTAGGATTTTTTTATTTCTTTTTTGCTCTTTCCGATATTTTTATTTTACGTACCACAGTAATGTAATTAGGAATAGAGAATTTCTATCAAATAAAGGTCTTACTCTGGGACCTGGACTAATGTATCCATTGTTATTTGATTTGCTACATTGTGGTCGGTAACGTTGGTGAATCAACAGAAACGGAAAGAGAGGGATTCGAACCCTCGGTAAACAAAAAGCCTACATAGCAGTTCCAATGCTACGCCTTGAACCACTCGGCCATCTCTCCTACTCTTCTTATTATTAACCAGAACCCGAGTGAATAGCGAGTCATTCATATTATTGCAGTGCAGGTACGACCAATCCACGGTTTCATAGGAAAAAAAAAAATTCTTTTCAAATTTCATATTTCTCAACAACAATTTCTCTCATCAGTTAAGTTATCCCATGGATCTATTACTAGATCTATTAGTAATTCATGAATTGTCCCATGGATTTTTCTATTTCAATTGTATAACGTATACGCGTTATCAAAACAAAACGGATGGTTACTCTACTCTATTTTATCATGGAATAATAATTATAATTATTCCATTCTTTTTCCTACTTTTTTGATCATCACCAAATCAAAACTTCTCTAATTACCAGAATACGTAGTAAAATAAAGCCCTTTGGTATTCAAATAGTAATAGTTCCGTGCATCAGTATACTACTAAATTGGAATGAAATCCAATCTTATTCAAATATTTCATATCTCTCCTTATCAAAAAGCGAACAATTTGAGCGGACGGCCCACATTTTTTTAGAATTGAGTCTATTTTTATGATATTTCGTACTACTCTGTACAATTCCTTGTTTGTGGGATTATTTCCAAAAAGGGATAATGAGAAGAATTTATAGAATGGATTGCTAATTATGCCTAGATCTCGGATAAATGGAAATTTTATTGATAAGACCTTTTCAATTGTAGCTAATATCGTATTACGAATAATTCCGACAACTTCAGGGGAAAAAAAGGCATTTACCTATTACAGAGATGGTGCGATTTGATTATTTTTTTTTTTAGCCCTTAGTCTGAGAGAAAGAGACCCGATTCGGGCTAGAAAGAAACAAATTATTGAAATAAACCTACGCTTAGTGAAGGTGAAGTTTAGAGATAGAACAATTCCTTCTGTCGTGTATCCTCGATTGATGCAGCCTCAGATGCTTTAATTATTGATTTTAGTATTGAGCGAAAGGTTACACCTATACTATAGGTTCTGGTTTGTGGGTCAACCCTACTCCACTAGTACCAATAGGCCGCATAGGGGAAGAAGCACTACTCCTAGGAATCAACAACACGAAAACTTTGTTATAAATTTCCCCTTTCCTTATCGGTATCGGGACTAACAAGAATGGTTGGGACAACAAGCATCCATCTCGTTCGTACTTTTGATACCCATATAACCATCAAAGATCGTTGAAGTGACTAATTTCTGGAAATAGGGGGCGTTGAGGACAAATAAATCGTTGGAGTTACCATTTCCATCTAGCACTAATATGATTGGTGTTAAGAAAAAACAAACCCCTTTCGGGAAGGCTGGCTAGAGATTTCTTGTAAAAATACTAGTCCCTGTCAGTTCATAATGAGAATAGTGAAATTTGAATCCTATAGAATAGATTATTTCCTTTAGTACTTTATGCACAGGAGGGAGGAGCCGTATGAGATGAAAATCTCACATACGGTTCTGGAACGGAGATTCTTTGAATAGAATGAACGACCGTAACGGATGTTGGCTCAATCCGAAGGAAATTATGCGGAAGCTTTACAGAATTATTATGAAGCTACGCGCCCAGAAATTGATCCTTATGATCGAAGTTATATACTCTATAACATAGGCCTTATACACACAAGCAACGGAGAGCATACGAAGGCTTTGGAATATTATTTTTGGGCACTAGAACGAAACCCATTCTTACCACAAGCTTTTAATAATATGGCCGTGATCTGTCATTACGTGCGACTATCTCCACTATAGAAAGAAGGAAAAAAAGATCAAATCGGCTAGTAAATACTAGAAAAAAAGGGGCTTTCTACATATGCATCGTCCAAAGCAACGATTTTTATCAGCTGTAGCAAGGAAAGAGACTTCACAAGAACCAAAATATGAAGAAAGAGGTACGCCTATATACTCTATGGATAAAGGATCAAATTGATAGAAAAAGCGCCGTAAAGATCAATTAGCAAGCTATTGGGTCGATACAGTTAAGAACTGCTTACTTTACTTATGTCATGATATGAGATCAAAGTTCGGAATCAACTTATGTAATATAGTCGATCCACTAAGGTATTGAGCAGCGGTGTAGTACCAAATCCCAAAGATAGTAAGTTCTTTTTTCTTACGGAGGAAAGTCTTTTTCAACGATTCTATATAAATTTCATATATGAAATGAAACCGAGATAGTTACCTTTCAGAAAAATTCAAACGATATAGGGGGATATCTATTCTTCATTCTTCTGAAGGTGTGGGAGAAAAGATAAAACTGATTATTGATCAATATTAGATTAGAGTTTGAAACTTATGTAATTAACTTCTTCTGGTTAACCCAATAAAAAAGGGGATAGGTTTATTAAAAATCGAATTCCGTTAGCAATAGGGTAAATTAATAAGATGGGGCACAAAAAGAATCGATTGTGGAGCCGTATGAGGTAGGAAACTCTCAAGTACGGTTCTAAGGGAAGGAATTGACATTAACCTACCTATTCCGACCGGGGAGAACAGGCCATTCTACAGGGCGATTCTGAAATTGCGGAGGCTTGGTCCGATCAAGCTGCTGAGTATTGGAAACAAGCTATAGCGCTTACTCCAGGTAATTATATTGAAGCACATAATTGGTTGAAGATCACGGGGCGTTTCGAATTCGAATAAAACCACCCTCTTTTTAAATTTATTAAGGTTATTGGATCCATCAATCAAATAAAATAGACCGTTCCTCTGAGAAGATCCAATCAAGAATTTCATTATACCCATTCCTTCTACAATCATTATATTTTGTATGGTATCTCATAAGGATAAATGGTACGGATACTGCAGTATAGAATATAGTTAATAAAATAAAGTTCATAAAATAAATAAAAGATACCCTCAAATGACTAAATATAGATATCACAATAGATCTTATTAATTATAATAAATGATCTTGTGATTTAGAATATAATAATAAGATGTTTCATGGAAGTAGATCCATATAGGCACTTATACATTCATATATAAATACACTAGGACTGGGTTGCAAAAAAAAAGAGTTTCTTCGTCACGCCAGGAAAGTATTTTACAGTAAATATTTTGTCCGTTGGGCACCTAATCGTTATGTCATAATAGATCCGAACACTTGCCCTGGATCAACTTCGATATCATAATTGCTCTAGTGAATAACTATGAATAACTAAATAAATGAGAGATAGGAAAGAAAGGGATTAATCATAAATAAAATATCCATCTTTTAGGGGTTTCACCAAAAACTTGACTGTTGGCAGGTCTCTTTATATGTGTTGTCCGGAAAGAGGAGGGCTTAATGATTATTCGTTCGCCGGAACCAGAAGTTAAAATTGTTGTAGATAGGGATCCCGTAAAAACGTCTTTTGACGAATGGGCCAGACCGGGCCATTTCTCAAGAACAATAGCTAAGGGCCCTGATACTACCACTTGGATCTGGAACCTACATGCTGATGCTCACGATTTCGATAGTCATACCAGTGATTTGGAGGAGATCTCTCGAAAAGTATTTAGTGCTCATTTTGGTCAACTCTCCATTATCTTTCTTTGGCTGAGCGGCATGTACTTCCACGGCGCCCGTTTTTCCAATTATGAAGCATGGCTAAGTGATCCTACTCACATTGGGCCCAGTGCTCAGGTAGTTTGGCCAATAGTGGGTCAAGAAATATTGAATGGTGATGTGGGCGGGGGTTTCCGAGGAATACAAATAACCTCCGGTTTTTTTCAGATTTGGCGAGCATCTGGAATAACTAGTGAATTACAACTCTATTGTACTGCAATTGGTGCATTGGTCTTTGCATCGTTAATGCTTTTTGCCGGTTGGTTCCATTATCACAAAGCCGCCCCAAAATTGGCTTGGTTCCAAGATGTAGAATCTATGTTGAATCACCATTTAGCGGGGTTACTAGGACTTGGATCTCTTTCTTGGGCGGGACACCAAATCCACGTATCTTTGCCGATTAACCAATTTCTCGATGCTGGAGTTGATCCTAAAGAGATACCACTTCCTCATGAATTCATCTTGAATCGGGATCTTTTGGCTCAACTTTATCCCAGTTTTTCCAAAGGAGCAACCCCCTTTTTTACCTTGAATTGGTCAAAATATGCGGAATTTCTGAGTTTTCGTGGAGGATTAAATCCAATAACAGGGGGCCTATGGCTGAGCGATATTGCACACCATCATTTAGCGATTGCAATTCTTTTCCTGATCGCCGGCCATATGTATAGGACCAACTGGGGCATCGGTCATGGCCTTAAAGACATTTTAGAGGCTCATAAGGGTCCATTTACGGGCCAAGGTCATAGGGGCCTCTATGAAATCCTAACAACATCATGGCATGCTCAATTATCTATTAATCTGGCTATGTTAGGCTCTTCAACCATTGTTGTGGCTCACCATATGTATTCCATGCCCCCTTATCCATACCTAGCTATTGACTACGGTACACAACTTTCCTTGTTCACACACCACATGTGGATCGGTGGATTTCTCATAGTTGGTGCTGCTGCGCATGCAGCCATTTTTATGGTAAGAGATTACGATCCAACTACTCGATACAACGATCTATTAGATCGTGTCCTTAGGCACCGTGATGCAATTATATCACATCTTAACTGGGCATGTATATTTCTAGGTTTTCACAGCTTTGGTTTGTATATTCATAATGATACCATGAGCGCTTTGGGGCGTCCTCAAGATATGTTTTCAGATACTGCTATACAATTACAACCCATCTTTGCTCAATGGGTACAAAACACCCATGCTTTAGCGCCTGGCGTAACAGCTCCTGGTGCAACAACAAGTACCAGCTTAATTTGGGGGGGTAGTGAATTAGTAGAAGTAGGCGGTAAAGTCGCTTTGTTACCTATTCCATTAGGAACCGCAGATTTTTTAGTTCATCACATTCATGCATTTACGATTCATGTGACTGTATTGATACTACTGAAAGGTGTTCTATTTGCTCGCAGTTCCCGTTTGATACCCGATAAAGCAAATCTGGGCTTTCGTTTCCCTTGTGATGGACCTGGAAGAGGGGGGACATGTCAAGTATCCGCCTGGGATCATGTCTTCTTAGGTCTATTCTGGATGTACAATGCAATTTCGGTAGTCATTTTTCATTTCAGTTGGAAAATGCAGTCGGATGTTTGGGGTACTATAAGTGATCAAGGGGTGGTAACTCATATAACAGGGGGGAACTTTGCACAGAGTTCCATTACTATTAATGGGTGGCTACGGGATTTCTTATGGGCACAGGCATCTCAGGTAATTCAGTCTTATGGTTCTTCATTATCCGCATATGGTCTTTTTTTCTTAGGTGCTCATTTTGTCTGGGCTTTCAGTTTAATGTTTCTATTCAGCGGCCGTGGTTATTGGCAAGAACTCATTGAATCCATCGTTTGGGCTCATAACAAATTAAAAGTTGCTCCTGCTACTCAGCCTAGAGCCTTAAGCATTGTACAAGGACGTGCTGTAGGAGTAACCCATTACCTTCTGGGTGGAATTGCCACAACATGGGCATTCTTCTTAGCAAGAATTATTGCAGTAGGATAATGGCTAGGAGGATTTGAAAGATATTATGGCATTAAGATTTCCAAGGTTTAGCCAAGGCTTAGCTCAGGACCCCACTACTCGTCGTATTTGGTTTGGTATTGCTACCGCACATGACTTCGAGAGTCATGATGATATTACTGAGGAACGTCTTTATCAGAACATTTTTGCTTCTCACTTTGGCCAGTTAGCAATAATTTTTCTGTGGACGTCCGGAAATCTGTTTCATGTAGCTTGGCAAGGAAATTTTGAGTCATGGATACAGGACCCTTTACATGTAAGACCTATTGCTCATGCAATTTGGGATCCTCATTTTGGTCAACCAGCCGTAGAAACCTTTACTCGGGGAGGTGCTATCGGCCCAGTGAATATCGCCTATTCTGGTGTTTATCAGTGGTGGTATACAATCGGATTACGTACCAATGAAGATCTTTATACTGGAGCTCTTTTTCTATTATTTCTTTCCGCTATATCCTTAATAGCGGGTTGGTTACACCTACAGCCAAAATGGAAACCGAGCGTTTCCTGGTTCAAAAATGCCGAATCTCGTCTAAATCATCATTTGTCAGGACTTTTTGGAGTAAGTTCCTTGGCTTGGACAGGACATTTAGTTCATGTCGCTATTCCCGGATCCAGGGGGGAGTACGTCAGATGGAATAATTTCTTAGACGTATTGCCGCACCCCCAGGGGTTGGGACCACTTCTTACGGGTCGGTGGAATCTTTATGCCCAAAACCCCGATTCAAATAGTCATTTATTTGGTACTTCCCAAGAAGCGGGAACTGCCATTCTAACCCTTCTTGGGGGATTCCATCCACAAACGCAAAGTTTATGGCTGACCGATATTGCTCATCATCATTTAGCTATTGCATTCATTTTTCTCGTTGCCGGTCATATGTATAGAACTAACTTCGGGATTGGGCACAGTATCAAAGATCTTTTAGAAGCACATATTCCTCCGGGGGGTCGATTAGGGCGTGGGCATAAGGGTCTTTATGACACAATCAATAATTCGATTCATTTTCAATTAGGTCTTGCCCTAGCTTCTTTAGGGGTTATTACTTCCTTAGTAGCTCAACACATGTACTCTTTACCTGCTTATGCATTCATAGCACAAGACTTTACTACTCAAGCTGCGTTATATACTCATCACCAATACATCGCAGGGTTCATCATGACAGGAGCCTTTGCTCATGGAGCTATATTCTTCATTAGAGATTATAATCCGGAACAGAATGAAGATAATGTATTGGCAAGAATGTTAGACCATAAAGAAGCTATCATATCTCATTTAAGTTGGGCCAGCCTGTTTCTGGGGTTCCATACCTTGGGCCTTTATGTTCATAACGACGTCATGCTCGCTTTTGGTACTCCGGAAAAACAAATCTTGATCGAACCCATATTTGCCCAATGGATACAATCCGCTCATGGTAAGACTTCATATGGGTTCGATGTACTCTTATCTTCAACGAATGGCCCAGCATTCAATGCTGGCCGAAGCATATGGTTACCCGGCTGGTTGAATGCTATTAATGAGAATAGTAATTCACTCTTCTTAACAATAGGTCCTGGAGATTTCTTGGTTCATCATGCTATTGCTCTAGGTTTACATACAACTACATTGATTTTAGTAAAAGGTGCTTTAGATGCACGTGGTTCCAAGTTAATGCCGGATAAAAAGGATTTTGGTTATAGTTTTCCTTGCGACGGCCCCGGGCGCGGCGGTACTTGTGATATTTCTGCTTGGGACGCATTTTATTTGGCAGTTTTCTGGATGTTAAATACCATTGGATGGGTGACTTTTTATTGGCATTGGAAACACATCACATTATGGCAGGGTAACGTTTCACAATTTAATGAATCCTCCACTTATTTGATGGGGTGGTTAAGGGATTATTTATGGTTAAACTCTTCACAACTTATCAACGGGTATAACCCTTTTGGTATGAATAGTTTATCGGTATGGGCGTGGATGTTTTTATTTGGACATCTTGTTTGGGCTACTGGATTTATGTTCTTAATTTCCTGGCGGGGATATTGGCAGGAATTGATTGAAACTTTAGCATGGGCTCATGAACGCACACCCTTGGCTAATTTGATTCGATGGAGAGATAAGCCAGTGGCTCTTTCCATTGTGCAAGCAAGATTGGTTGGATTAGCTCACTTTTCCGTAGGTTATATATTCACTTATGCAGCTTTCTTAATTGCCTCTACATCAGGCAAATTTGGTTAATTTCGTTATTTATTGTTTTTTTTTTTATGTACTGTATCAGCAACAATTTCATTTGTTTCGATGTATAGGGGTTCTTATATTTTTACATCTAGGATCCGAACCATATCATTGATAATAATAGGAACTGAATATTATGGCAAGAAAAAGTTTGATTCAGAGGGAGAAGAAGCGGCAGAAATTGGAACAGAAATATTATTTGATTCGCCGATCCTCAAAAAAAGAAATAAGCAAAGTTCTATCGTTGAGTGAAAAATGGGAAATTCATGGAAAATTGCAATCCCCACCACGTAATAGTGCAGCTATACGTCTTCATCGCCGTTGTTTTGTGACTGGAAGACCTAGAGCTAACTATCGAGACTTTGGGCTATCCGGACGCATACTTCGAGAAATGGTTCATGCATGTTTGTTACCAGGCGCAACAAGATCAAGTTGGTAAGGATAAAAATATTGTTTCATATTTGTATAGATCTCTATGATCATAGATCATAGATCATAGAGGTGCCCTCTTTACCATTCTGTATAAATAGACTATTCTATTTGTATAGATATGGTAAAGGGGCATATCCAATCTTTCTTCGTTTATTGGTTCCCCATTGTTCAGCGCGGAGTAGAGCAGCTTGGTAGCTCGCAAGGCTCATAACCTTGAGGTCACGGGTTCAAATCCTGTCTCCGCAACATTTTTTTTTTACAAAAAATATATTTTTAGGCGTGATTCTGTTACCTAATAATTAATGAACATTTTCGTTTTTTTTTTTGATGGGAGGTAAAGAAAAGGGAAGATAGAACTACTATACTAACTACCATAGTATAGTATAGTATAGTAGTCAACTATACAAAATTTTGTATCATAGTACATTACATGGGCGGATAGCGGGGATCGAACCCGCATCTTCTCCTTGGCAAAGAGAAATTTTACCATTCGACTATATCCGCATTTTCTTCGGTCCTGATACGCACACATATGTCCACACATATATGACATATATGATATATCATATATGCGTCTGGATCATATTTGCGCAGGGTCAGATACTATACAAATTCCAATTAAGATCTTCTTATTATTCTTATTATTATATCCAATTAATAACCATTAATTTCATTTTTATTTTTGGAACTCGGATTGAATCTTAATGTGATGTGTCTCACAATTCTAATTTTTTAGAAGGAGTGGTATTTTTTAATTGGAGAAATACTAAAGAAGTTCAAGAGATGAGAGAATTTAGAATAGCTACCAGAAAGACTAATCCAATCCATAATGATGTACCGGAAAATACAACATTTTTTTTTACTTGACCAACCATCAGAAGAAGCAAATACAACCGGTACACTAATCAGTAAAATTGATGAAGTCACAATTAATGCAAAAACAGCTAATTGGAAAGCAATAGTCATGTTTGTAATCCTCCAAGCTATCAACAAATAAACTATACCATTGGATCCCTCGCCTCGTCAAAACTGCAATAGAAGAAAAATGCATCGTGGAGGGATTTGACCATGAATCAATTGATTCTTTTTACTAGGACATGGAATCGAGAGGAGTTTAGTAATTTCATTTACTTCACAAACGGACATACTAGATCATGCATATATCTATATATACAGTATACAAATAGATACATCGAAATATAGATTCGCATCATCTGGTTCTACCGATAGTTAGTCTATCGTCTCATACATATAGTCATGTTCTATTCGCAGGAATAAAATAAATAGAGATTTCCTCCGGGAGGGATGGCTGAGTGGTTGATAGCTCCGGTCTTGAAAACCGGTATAGTTCTGAACAAAGAACTATCGAGGGTTCGAATCCCTCTCTCTCCTTTTACTTGTTGAATAAATTTTTTTCTTTATTCGTTTGGCCCGGCCCGTTATCTATCATAAAAAAGAATGGCTCGGCTATCCCACCTAGCCGAGCCATAATAGAAAAAATAATATATATAGAAATTTAATAGATATAAATAAGAAAATCTCAGCTAAGAGGGGTCATGGAAAGAACAGGTTCCAAATCACGATCGATTCCTTTTTCAAATCCCGCTGCAGCCGCACGGGCCCTTCCCGCATGCCACAAATGCCCCACAAATAGGAAGAATCCTAGAACAAAATGAGAGGTAGCTAACCAACTTCTAGGAGAGACATAATTGACTGCATTGATTTCGGTAGCTACGCCACCCACGGAATTTAAAGAACCTAAAGGGGCATGCGTCATATATTCCGCCGAACGTCGTTCTTGCCAAGGTTGTATGTCTTTTTTCAGCCTATTCAAGTCCAAACCATTTGGACCCCTTAGAGGTTCCAACCAGGGAGCACGGAGATCCCAAAAACGCATAGTTTCTCCTCCAAAAATAACCTCCCCGGTCGGGGAACGCATTAGATATTTACCTAAACCGGTAGGTCCTTGGGCGGATCCCACGTTAGCCCCAAGACGTTGGTCTCTAACTAGAAAAGTAAATGCTTGAGCTTGAGAGGCTTCTGGCCCGGTGGGTCCGTAAAACTCACTAGGATAAGCAGTATTATTGAACCAGACGAAACAACAAGAGATGAAACCAAAGACAGATAAAGCACCTAAACTATAAGACAAGTAAGCCTCACCAGACCATACAAATGCGCGTCGAGCCCATGCAAAGGGTTTGGTTAAGATATGCCAAATTCCGCCAAGTATACAAATGGAACCTAACCATACATGTCCTCCAATTATATCTTCTAAATCGTCCACACTAACAATCCATCCTTCTCCCCCAAAAGGAGATTTTAGTAAATAACCAAATATAACGCTTGGGCTAAGGGTCAGGTTGGTAATTTTTCTTACATCCCCCCCCCCAGGGGCCCAGGTATCATATACGCCCCCAAAATAAAGAGCCTTAAGTACTAGAAGAAAAGCACCTATGCCTAACAAAATTAAGTGAATACCCAAAATTGTGGTCATTTTATTTCTATCTTTCCATACATAACCGAAAAATGGAAAGGATTCTTCAAGAGTCTCCGGTCCAAGAAGCGCATGATAGATACCGCCAAAGCCTAAGACGGCGGAGGAAATTAAGTGAAGTACTCCAGAAACAAAGTATGGAAAGGTGTCTATAACCCCCCCCCCCGGACCTACCCCCCAACCTAGAGTAGCTAGGTGGGGAAGTAAAATCAATCCTTGTTCATACATGGGTTTCTCTGGTACGAAATGAGCCACTTCAAATAGGTTCATTGCTCCAGCCCAGAATACGATTAATCCGGCATGGGCTACGTGAGCCCCGAGTAGTTTACCAGATAAATTGATAAGTCTGGCATTCCCCGCCCACCAAGCGAAACCGGTGGTTTCTTGATCACGACCAGCTAAAGCTAAAGTTCCATTAAAGAGCGTTTCCACGGGGTAGAACCTCCTCAGGGAATATAAGGTTTTCATGGGGCTGATCCTGAGCCGCCATCCAAGCACGAATACCTTCATTTAAGAGAATATTTTTGGTGTAGAAAGTCTCAAATTCAGGATCTTCTGCTGCACGGATTTCTTGGGAAACGAAGTCATAGGCACGTAGGTTCAGAGCCAGACCGACTACCCCAATAGCACTCATCCATAGACCGGTTACTGGTACAAATAGCATAAAGAAATGTAACCAACGTTTATTGGAAAAAGCAACCCCAAAGATTTGGGACCAAAAGCGGTTAGCAGTGACCATTGAATAAGTCTCTTCGGCTTGGGTTGGGTTAAAAGCACGGAATGTATTTGCACCGTCGCCATCTTCGAATAAAGTATTTTCTACGGTAGCACCATGAATCGCGCATAGCAGAGCGGCGCCTAATACTCCGGCAACTCCCATCATATGAAATGGATTCAACGTCCAATTATGAAACCCTTGGAAGAAGAGGATGAATCGAAATATAGCTGCTACGCCAAAACTGGGTGCAAAGAACCAACCCGACTGACCCAGTGGATAAATCAGGAATACAGAAACAAAAACAGCAATTGGAGCAGAGAATGCGATTGCATTATAAGGCCGCAATTGAACAGATCGAGCAAGTTCAAATTGACGTAACATGAAACCTATTAGTCCGAAAGCGCCGTGGAGAGCAACAAAAGTCCACAGACCACCTAATTGACACCAACGAGTGAAATCTCCTTGTGCCTCAGGGCCCCATAGTAGCAACAAAGAATGTGCTAAACTATTCGCAGGAGTAGAAACTGCAGCGGTTAAGAAATTGCAACCTTCCAAATAGGAACTGGCCAGTCTATGGGTATACCATGAAGTTACAAAAGTTGTACCTGTGAACCAACCTCCTAAAGCGAAATAAGCACAAGGAAAGAGCAATAGGCCGGACCAACCCACAAAAACGAAACGGTCCCTCCGCAACCAATCATCCATAATATCAAATAAATCTTTTTCTTCTTTGGTAAATCTACCAAGGGCTATAGTCATAGTGATCCTCCTATTCAACTACTTCAACCATTTCCGAACACCTCATATCATTTCCGGGGCATACGATACGATAGTTCGATTATCTATGGACGATTCCTCCTTCAATGTCCCTTACAATGGGTTTCGAAGATACAAATCATTTTTTTCTATTGGGTCGCAGACCGGCCTAGGTAAATTCATGAACCCTATTTGATTAGTCCTTACTGTATAACTATTTGAACCCCGAATTGTGCTGTTCTATGACTCATATTCCAGAGTATATCTTTTATTTTAAGGGGTCAAACAAAAAAATTCCCTATTTTTTCTCTCACCCTAAATTAACTATTAAATAATGATAAACTATAAATGAAAGTCCCTTTCTCGCATTTGTTCCCTATTGTATTTGTGGAACCACAAATACAATATTTGATTCTGAAATCAAGGAAAGATATTGAAAAATCTATTTTGGAAATAAACTTTTATATGTCGCGGAAAATAATAGCGATTTCTTTCTATGGGGCATCCAGTAATAAGAAGATTAAATCGGAAATATCGACAAATTCTTGCTTCATTCAAGAAAAAAATCTGCTTCTACAATTTAATCTATATTATGTCGAATTTAAATATCAGAATAGCTGATATAGTCATGATTCAATGGGTCAGGTCCACTTATTTTTTCTTGATTTATAATTGTATGGTGGGTTTGATAGGAACAAAGTAGAAGTAGGAATACTTTGGTTTGGCGATTAACAATACGGGTTGGATAACTAGAATATTGATGTCCCAAAACAAAATGAATAATGAGAGATGAGGAGGACTACTATATCACTACAGGTTAGACTCCCCCTAATAAAGGGAATTAGTCATTATGAAAATGAAGAAATTTATTCTAACTATGATTCATAATAATCAGAATTCATTATAATGGTGGAAGACCCGTTCTTTATTTTTTTTTTTTTTTTTAGAAATATCAACAATATATCTATTCTCCGATGAAAACGAAGACTAAGACTTGAGTTTAGTGAAAAAGCCCTTTATCGGATTTGAACCGATGACTTACGCCTTACCATGGCGTTACTCTACCGCTGAGTTAAAAGGGCCCGTTTATTCAATTCATGAATTAGACATTTTCTCCATTATGAGTCTACTGCATGTATCTATATATGTATAGATACATGCAGTAGACTTCTAGGAGCTGATTCGGGAACAAAAAATTAAATTTATTAGTAATTAATTTAGTGGATAAAATTCTTATTTTTTTTTTTTTTTTGATAAAAAAGAATGCAGTGAATTGTTTCAAGACCGACCCTACTTGCTTTGTTGACTTTTACTGACCCATCAGAACAAGATTCGCTTGATTTATACCTGTACCAATCCGGCATAGACATGGATTCGAGATATTTTGCTGAATCATGTGATGAGGGGATTCGTACCCCGAGCCAAATTCCATTTTTATATTTTAAAAATGAAAAAGAAAAAAAAAATTCTATAGAATCGTGATCGTGTATATAAAGTATATATAAAGGTAAAAGACTCTTCGGGCCTAGATCTAGATTTCTGGATCTAGTTATATATATATTATTGACAATTCCAAAAAACGGATCATACTATCATCATAGTATGATGACGGTCGGGCGGATATGCCCCTATAGTCTAGTGGTTCAGGACATCTCTCTTTCAAGGAGGTAGCGGGGATTCGACTTCCCCTGGGGGTAGGGTACTACGAAAGGCAGTTGATCATGGCTTATCACTAAGCCCAGAATTCATTCTTCCTGGGCCGATGCCCGAGCGGTTAATGGGGGCGGACTGTAAATTCGTTGGCGATATGTCTACGCTGGTTCAAATCCAGCTCGGCCCAATAATTTGCCGCTCATGAATATGAGCTAACCAATTTGTCCTCCAGAAACAGAAATGCCCGATCCGTAGAAATAGAAAGATCAAGAGTAAATTTTTTTTGCTCGATACATATTTTTCTCATCCGTTCTGATCTTTTCTTTCTAACGATCTAGATTCATGATTCTTAAGTATTAAGAAAGGAAAAAGAATCCCTTTTTTCTCATTGAAAGATTCATTAATTATCTATTTTTGGCAATAAAAAACCAGTGGATATCAGTATATCATTTGTTTGTGTCTCTGCTACAACACGATGAATAAACGTTCTGTTCTTGTGAAACCATAAGAATATGTATGCCATACACCTCGCTGGGATTGTAGTTCAATCGGTCAGAGCGCCGCCCTGTCAAGGCGGAAGCTGCGGGTTCGAGCCCCGTCAGTCCCGGACTAGGATCCGATCAATTTATCAATTCAGCTCTCCTTTTACCGGAAAATGGGGACAGGGGCAAGATCTAATCCCCAGTGGGGGATCTTTATTTCTTTTGTTTTTCGTTTTGCATTTATCATCAGACAAATACGGTAATTTCAACTTAATTTCTTATACTAGTACCGATTGATAGGGGAGAGACATATGTAGATTGGTACAATCGGCGGTATTACTCTATTCAGTATTTTAAGAAAATAAAAGAAAAGACCGAGCAACACCCCCTTTTTAGTCAATTTGTTGAAATATTAGATCTTTTAACCCGTCCCTTTTTCCATCTCACTTCTACTCTTTTCTTTGGATCTAAATGTACGTGTGAACAATTGAATACCGTTCATATGATATCTCATCGGATAATTGTATGTAATACATAAGTATGTATAAGTATAAGGAAGGATAATTTTATACGAAAGAAGGTAGGTTATAGAAAAGAAAGTGCGGAAAAGGATGAAAAATTCAATAGGATTCTATATTGGATCAGGAATCCCCTTTTTATTTAGTATGGATAAAGGATCTTTCTATGTTATACTATTCAATTCTCGACGATTAATCGATTTGATAGATCAGATATATTGTTATTCATAATATTGATCCGATTCAGTATCATCAGGATACAATTTATCCTATTGAATTTACAGGAGAAAAATATCTCATCTCTATGGGATTAGATCCCGAGTTATTGCGAGGCAAAAAAAAACAATGAGATTATGGAAGTAAATATTCTCGCATTTATTGCTACTGCACTGTTTATTCTAGTTCCTACTGCTTTTTTACTTATCATCTACGTAAAAACAGTCAGCCAAAATGATTAATTTGAATGAAACTTGAATTATTAGTTCTTATCAATGATTGAAGAAATGAAAGGAAGGGATTCAAACCCCAAGTCTTAAATTAAATGAAATGGTCGGGCCGGAATCAGAAGTGTCTGAGATAGTGTGTGGAAAGAACTATATATATAGTTCTTTCCGCACACTATCTAGTATTGTATACTATTTCTGCTATTCTATTTAATTATATTAAATTTAATTATATTAAATAGAAAGAGTTGTATACACATATAGGCTTTATATGGATCAATATACAATATGTATGTATATCTAATATATGTACATCTCAATACTACATCTAAATAGCACTTTCATTCTATTTCTTTTTTTTTTTATTTTTTTAGATTCCCATTTCAAGAAGTCATTGATTGAGTCACTCACAGATGATCATGATCCGCGGAGTTCTATGGGAAAACTTTTTCGGAGTTGGAAAAGGGGTAGAGTGGTAGAGTCAATCCTGTCGATTTTTCATATTTAAACATGACATGAAATGAGTCAAAAAAAAAAATTTCTATAAGTCTAAAACAAAGGGGAAATGCGCGATATGCGGATCGCTTAATGGAAGAAAGATCTAATTTTATTATGTGTAGGAACCCGACCTCCTTGGACAACTACTAGTTGCTTCCAGTAGAAAGTATGTATCGCCATAATAGCAGAATGACTTTCTCTTAGACTTAGAACAGTAAAAGTAACAAAAAAAAGGGGGGGATTGGTTTTTCTCGTTGTAATATCCATAATTCTGGTAAAAGCCGGTTCATCAAAATAGAATATTTAGGAAGAATTCGGTTGGAAGAAATTTCCTATCATGCGTAGATTTTATTTTCGAAATATAACTATGGTAATCATTCATTGTTTGATAGAATGGTTATTATTGATTATTGTATTTTCTTATTCATTACTGTATTCATTCCAGTATAATTTTGAGACAGAGACACTTTTTTTGTAAGTATTCGTAAAACGATTCATTAAACAATTGATACAATTCGATTACTCAATTTAGTAATACCCCTAGAGTCCGCTCCTTCCCCATACCACGAGTGAAAGGGAAAATGTAAAGACTACCATTAAAGCAGCCCAAGCGAGACTTACTATATCCATGTAAATTATGTCCCCTATCTATATCAAGGAATTATTCAATTATTGATCAATAATCATAGTCGAATCAACGGCGCAGAGTCAAAATAGGATTCTGACTTAAGATGATTGATGCGCCAATCCAATGAATCCAATCGTAACAAATCCTATATTATTGTTATTAGATTTCTGGTAGAATGGGGGAGCATTAAGCACAAATACGATACACGCACCCTTTCTTTGGAAATATCAAAGGAATGCTTCAAATGTAAGATGTAGGAATAGTACGACTTATTGTTTTTTTGTTACCTTTCTTTCATAAACAAAAGACATAAAAATATACCAATAAGATAGATAACTATCTATCTTATTGGATACCTCTATTTCCTATTTGATCTAAGTCTTATTGTATTTCTTTCTGTGAAAGAATTAGGAAACGCCACTACCACTATTACATACATTCTT